>JARDXD010000743.1:0-44654 GCA_029218145.1 Aphanocladium album | reverse complement strand
CCCCCCCCCCCCCCCCGGAGTCTCCGGGCACGCTCCGAATAAAACGCACCATCGGCCGAATTGGCTTTGATTATGTCCAGGCTGTACTCCAGGTGCCGCAGGGCCATGTGCGGCATGCCGATCCGCAGCTCGAAGCAGATGCACATGAGCGCGCAGGCCAGGGTGCTGTCGACGTGCCCGCCCTCGCGCCGCGCGATGAGACGCTGCACGCCCTGGAGGCACGCGTTGTAGTTGCGCAGGGCCAGCGCCTTGTTGGGCGCCGGCACCGGCAGGCCCGTCGAGTATCGCGCCGCGGGCCACTCGGTGCCGTCCACGAGCCCGCAGGCCGCGCCAAACGCGACGACGGCGTGGCGAAACGCAGGTTCCTGGTGAAGCGCCTGCATGAGCAGCGCGCGCCAGGCCGGCCGCGTCCGGCTGCCGACAATGTCGTCGATGAGCCGATGCCGAAAGACGTCCAGGTACGGAATGTCTTCCTGGGTGAGGCCGGAGAGGCTAGTGGAGGGCCGAAAGTGCGAGATGGTCAACGGCGTCTTGAACTTGAAACTTGCTGCATCGGATCGCGTTGGCGGCGCTCTGTCACACTGGCGTTTGTTCTTGGCGCAGTTCCCGCATGTTGGCCACTCTTCGTCGCATCGAACTTTGCGAATCCTTTTTTCTTCTTCTTAGGGGCTGTTTATCCTATTGTAGTTGATGCAGGCAGCGGTTGACTTACTTGCATTGCCTGCATCCAAACTTGGTCCGAGTGTACGGCTTCTTCTGCCGAACCCCCAACTGTTTCGTAGTTGCCTCGGTTGGAATTGGGCCGTTTGACAGCACCATGGTCCCCTATTCTATGGCAAGTAAAGTAGTCGAAATTTTATGTTGCATTTTCAGTCGAGATGGTGAAATTAAGGAGTGTCTGTGACTGAGGTGTAAGACGCAGGGCTGAGCCGGTGCAGCGGGGTAGGTAGCCTGATGAGGCTGACAGTGATCTTTCAGCTGAGACAGTTTGTCAAGGGAAGGGCAGATTGCACACAGAATCAACTAACAGCACTCATTTTTGCCAATTTTCGAGTGGCTTTGGGCATGTCTCTCTGAATCGAACGGATATTAGTTGAATGAATAATATTTGCATTCAGAAAGCAACGCCCCAATGTTGTAGAGATCTCATCGTAATGGCGGCTAACACTATGACAAAATGGACACCGCTGTTAGGTGCGTGCCATAAATCCTGCAGGGTAGGGTGTGGTTTTCCAAACTTATATATGAAGTTGACAGCCAACCGGTGAAAGACTGAGAATACTAAAGTTAGAATCCCATACCCGCAAAACGTGGTGGGGGAATCGCATCAGCCAAGCTACGCCACGCCGCCATGAGCTCCGCATCCTCATCCATACCCAGCACGCTCACAGCTTCTGCCTTCTTTTCCGGGTCGTTAAAGTACGGCTCGCTATCATCGCGCTCGCATAGCGTGTGATCCTCCTCCGGCATCGTGCCGTTGACCATGTACGCACGCAGCAGCCTGGCGGCGCACCTGGACGGTTGCGACAGGGCGCAGTGACCGATTCCTTTGACCTCGATGAGCTTGGCGCCGTTGAAGGTCGCGCGCGCCCTCTTGGCCGACGCCAGCGGGCACACGGGGTCGTAGGTGCTGGACATGACGAGGACCGGGTGGCGGGTGTCGACGCCACGCCGGGGCTTGAACGCGTGCGTCTTGGGCACCCTCCACTGCGCCAGGTACAAGAGGCTGGCGACGTTGCCCGTCATCCAGGGCATGTACTTTTGCGCGCCCGAGGCGATCCGGAGCACCTCGTAGCGGTCGTCGGGCCAGGTGGGATGTCCGGCGGGGCGGTCGTTGGCCATGACGAAGAGGAAATGCTCGTTCATGGCATCGTTGCCGTCGTCGCGCAGATCGTGGTCGGGGTAGGCGAGGAGGGCGGCGGTGCCGTTGCCCGACATCAGCTGGGCCAGGCTGTCGGCGAGGCTGTACCACTTCTTGGAGTTGTACATGCTCATGAAGATACCGCGATATAGAGAATCGTAGGAAACGGTGCCAAAAATGGTGCTGTTGACGTAAACGGGCATGGGGCCATTGTCCTTTAATTGGCTCAGGAAACTTGTGACGTTGTTTTGGATGTCTTTTCCGGTTTGGCCGAAGCTGGAAAGCTTACAGGCATCACCGTCCTTGACGCATTCGTCAAAAATCCCAGCAAAGATTGTGTCATCATCTTGGGAAAATTCTTCTGTCGTGAGGTTGTTGTACCAGATAAAATTGTCCAGGACACCGTCAATGACCACCCGCTCGGTTCTGTTGGGGAATAGCGTGGCATACGTTGCGCCGAGCGCGGTGCCGTAGCTGTAGCCAATGTAGTAGAGGCCATCCTGGCCGAGGGCATCTAGGATGCTGTTCATGTCGGCAGCTGTCTGGGGCGTGTTGATGTAGCCAGCGTGCTCGCCAACGTGGTCCATGCAAGCCTGCGTCCAAGCGCCCACTTCGCTGTAATGCTCAATGTCGTGCTCGTCGACACCGTCGAACTGAGGCTGGTGCGTGCGTCTGGCCTTTGCATCGGGGAAGCACACAGCTTGGGGTCGCGAGGCGCCAATGCCGCGCGGATCAAAGCCAATGAGGTGAAACTCGTCGCCCAGGGCTTTTTGCATGTCAACACCAACCCTTTTGAGAAAATCGATGCCGCTGCCACCAGGTCCGCCAGGATTGAAGAGAATATTTTGCTTTGCCTCGCTGCTGCCGCGCAGACGCGTCATGGGCACGGTAAATGTCTGGTTTCCAGAGCGAGACGCGTTGAAATGATCCATGGGCACGGTAATGGTGCCGCATTCGAGGGGCCGACCCTTGAGGTCGCCGCAAGGTGTCCAGTTGACGGTCTCGCCAGGATACCGCAGCACTTTGTCGTGATGCCCACGGGTAAGCAGCAGATAGAGCGTAAGGAGCCCAGATATGCCAAGGTCGATAAGGAAGACTAGGCCGCAACCCTTGAGGATGGTTCGTTTTCTTTTCCACCATGGCCGCTGCTGCACAATGGGTTCTCCATCTTGCGTATCTTGCGCGTTGGCGCTGCTGGGGAGCAACGGCTGCCGCTCCGGGTCGGTAACGGGCGCAGCCGAAGACGACATTTTTGAAGCTTTTTGACAAGTGATGCTTTACGGTTGGGAAAGGTGGAATTCTAACTATCGCTGGTGTATGGGAGCAGAGTAAGCGCCCCGCGCGACGAGGCTGAGCCAGCCTGATGTTGTTTGCCAAACAAGGCTAGAGTGGTACGTTGACGAAGCCATATAGGTGGCAAGAGTACCCGGGTACCTATATATCTGTTAGATTGTAATATTTGAATGGCTGGTTTACACCAGATTGATGATGCCTACCTTGTACGTTTGTGTGCTGTCGCAGCTTAATTCAGAGGTGCGGGTGGTGTGCCACAGGCAGGCAGGACGCTGCTTGGCGATGAGTGACGGGAGTAACGGTTGGTGCAGATCCGGGCCGAGACAAAGCCGCTGCTTTGATTCTGATGAGAGCATGCTTCAGCATTTCGTCTGACGACAAAAAACCGCCCGAGGCAACGTCACCAACGCCACGAGGTTACGCCACAAGGAAACGAGATGTAGATAGGGAGTGTGGCTGGCTCGCATATGGGTTTGACGAAACAGAGTACCGCCTCGCAACTACTTGGCTACAATGTCAAGCTAACAGCAGAAATATGTATACTTTTGATCATCTCTTACTCAATGTCGCACAAATCATTGCAATGACGCATTTTGCTTTTTTTTTTAATTCTTTCAATATTTCTTATAGCCACAACGCTTTACTCCGCGACTGTTGCCAGTTATAGTGGTCGCAGGCGCTGAGCCTCGCTGGGATGAGCGCTACTGCAGGTTGTGCAGGGGAGGGTCCACCAAAGAGAAGCAGAGTGCGTTGGATCGGCGAAACGTGAGCTCATTCACGAAAACTGGTCGGTATTGAAAGAAGCTGATGCATTGACTGTCCTTGATGAAAAAGTTCAGCCGCCCTGGAATCCCATTCTTCATATGGCGAAAGGTTTAATCTGGCTAATACATGGGTGCTTCTTCCAAACAGGGTACTCGCAGCTGGCTGGGGCGGGTACCCGAGGCAACGACTGGAGCCTAATTATTGGAGCCCACAAGCAGGAGAGGCGAAACGAGACAGCAGCGGGAAGCCCAGACAGGGGTCAGACAATTACGATGGTCGGAAAAATGCATTAATCGATCCAAGATGGCAGACAAAACATTGCCGGTCTGATCAAGGCCGCACCTGCAACTGGTTATGCTACAAACGACTTTGACGAGGCTGCCGTCTCGGCTTGGAGACTGTTACAGGGTAGGTAGCACGTTCATCTTCAAACATCACCAACATGCTAAGTAGTAATACCTAACTGCCCGGGCTACTGGTAGGTTGTTAAGACACACCCCTGTGACGGAGCAGCCCCTCCCATCCCCTTCATCGAACAAGCTTTCAAGCTTCTTTAGCGCCCACTTGACCACAAGAATGGCTGGTCAGAACAAAGGAATGGATCCCCCGTGGCGCCAACCAGTCTCACACTCCGCCCGCCTGTGACCTGTCCGGTGGCCTGGCTTGTGCAGTAGAAACGGCCCAAAATAGAGGCTTGACTCTTGAGACGATCGCCCAGACCAGCGACAAAGCCCACCGGACTAGACCTGAAATGCATGACGCCAGCGGTTCAGCTGCCCATTAACCCCTCTGCAACCACTGAACCAGTTAACCTGCGACACTCCAGCGGCTTCCCGCCCGCCTGTGACCCTGCTTTTTCCTTCCTCGTCCTTGGCCCAACAACAAACGCCCGACTTCGCATTCCCTCTCTCGCCCTCCTCGATCGACATCAACAACTCTTCTCGCAACCGTTATTCAATTCTTCAAAAAGTCTTGCAAATCCACTCATGCTGCAGAGATCAACCTTGCTCTCCCGCCAACGACGCCGCGCTGTGCCATTCGCGGCCACTTTCTTCGAACGACGTTCCCCGTACCTAGCACCACACTTTCTCAACGACGCCTCCTGCAACCCAAAATAGCCCTCCTTCGTCTAAGCCTCCTTTTGCTCGACAGCCACCCAGCAGTGCCAGCATTTCGATTAAAATAGCGCTTATCATACCCGTCCCTTCCCTGTCGTTTGATATCCGCTCTGCCTCGCCGTTTTTTGTCTGCAAGACCCTGCGACCGGAAATTTGCACATTGCACAGCGCAGGCTCGCTGCCATCACTGTCGCATCACCATCCACCATCCACCACCCACACACCTTCCTCCCCGATCTATACATACCGACACCGACGCCGCTCATGTCACACAGCTCAATCTAATTCTCCAACTCCCTCCGCCCTCCTTCCGCAACATCTACAACTCGATCGCTCGACACCATGTACGGCCATGGTGCTACGACGGCCGCGTACCAACCCTTCTCCCCCGACGCACTCGCCCGCAATGCCGACATGAACGAGCTCGTCGCCCGCTCCGGCCTGGGCGGCGATCCTAAAACCCGGCCGAGTTCTTTCAAAGCCATTGGTATTGGTCTGGCTATTGGCTCTGGCTGCTTTATTGGCGTCTCCTTTGTCTTGAAAAAAGTCGGGCTCCTCAAGGCCAACGAAAAGTATAACGAGGTCGCTGGCGAGGGGTACGGCTACCTCAAGAACTTTTACTGGTGGTCTGGCATGACCCTCATGATCCTGGGTGAGATCTGCAACTTTGTCGCCTACGCCTTTACCGATGCGCTCCTTGTCACACCCCTCGGCGCGCTCTCCGTTGTTATCACCACCGTCCTGTCCGCCATCTTCCTCAAGGAACGACTTAGTATTGTCGGCAAGGTCGCCTGCTTCCTCTGCATCGTCGGCTCCGTCGTCATCGTCCTCCACGCCCCCGAATCCTCCTCTGTACGTAACATCCAGCAGATGCAGAAATATGTGATAACGCCTGGCTTTCTCACCTACGCCGGCGTCATCATCGTGGGCTCCATTGCAACCGCTTGGTATGCTGGTCCGCGATGGGGTAATAAGAACATGCTCGTCTACATTTCCATCTGCAGCTGGGTCGGTGGTCTCAGTGTCGTCTCAACACAGGGTCTCGGCGCATCCATTGTTGCCTGGATTGGTGGTGAGCCAGAGTACAAGCACTGGTTCCTATGGGTCCTGCTTGTCTTTGTTGTCTCTACACTTTTGACCGAAATCATCTACCTAAATGTGAGTTGCCCTGGATCGCCATCTCTTTGTTTGCACCGCTAATCCCCCAACAGAAAGCTCTTAACCTCTTCAATGCGGCCATGGTTACGCCCACCTATTACGTCTACTTTACGAGTACCACCATCATCACGTCTGCCGTCTTGTTTCAGGGCTTTAAAGCGCCAGCGAAGGATTTGGTGACCATAGTTATGGGCTTTCTCGTCATTTGCTCCGGTGTTGTCTTGCTGCAGTTGTCCAAGTCAGCCAAGGATGTTCCGGATACGGCCGTCTTCCGCGGTGACCTCGACCAGATTCAGACGATCGCTGAGCAAGAACAGCCCGAAACGGAGCCCAAGGCGGACGCCATTCGCGGCACCGCTGCCATTGTGCGCCGCATCTCTCAGGCGCGCCAGAGGATGGAGGAGCGCGAGATGGTCCGTCTACGCGAGGAAAAGTCGATGGATACGCTCCAGCCGATCAACGAAGACGGCCAGCCTCAGTTCGAGTGGGACGGATTGCGACGACGCAAAACTCTCGCCTCGAGCACTCGCGCTCGCGCCGTTACATCTCCCGGTCCGGCGCCGTTTACACCTCCTCCGCCCAGTCCCCACCCCCCGCTGGGCATGTCCCATTTCCCGACCGAAGAAGACATGGAGGAGCACGAACGCCCCAGCACAGGCACAATGTTCTCCAGCATGGTTGGCACCATCCGCGCCCGCTCCCGGACCAATGCGACCATGCCTCCGTCATATGGTGACGAGGAGTCTGGCCGCATGCCCAGTCCGGGCATCCGTCCTGTGCCGCTGACGGAAATCATCCTCCCCAAGGCCAACAGCGATGACGAAGCAGGCACGTACTATGGCACCACACGTGAGCACATTTTCCCGCGGGACACGGAGTACCGCGGCGCCTCGGCCGGCAGCGGTGCCAGCCTGGCGCCGACACCGCCGCCGCACTCGGCCCGCCGCCAGTTTTCGTTTCAGCGCGTCTTCCGCAAGAATCCAGATACCACCGAGGAGGAGCGTCTGGGGCTTGTCAAGGAAGTAGACGGCGGGCGCAGCGGCGGCGAGGAGGATACGGATTACAAGGAAGACGACCTGCAGAAGAAGGGCTTCATGTAAGCGCTCCGACGAAGAAGAGGAAGCATGATCGATTTGCATACTTTGGCGCAACTGAATTCCCTTTCTCGTTTTAACGACTGTTGGATTTTCATTTTAATCTTGTTTTCTTGAGCGAGCAACCGATGCCCATTATGAGCAGCATCTTTTGTTTTTCATGCTCTTTCTGTTTTATTGCATAGTGGCGCACCTGTCGGTGATGCATACCACACTGTTGAATTGGTTTAAAAGGAAGAAGACGAGGGAGGATGTTTTGCATTTATATTTTTTTATAGGCTATGGTCACGTCTAATGACTGAAACGCACACACACACACACACACACACATTGTTTACATTAGACGAGGGGAGATGAAGGAAAAGGAGAAGAAAACGCTTGTATATATTATATCAATATGATAATTTCTGATTCTGAAAATACAGTCTATGTAATTTGAATACGAATAAATGTGCGCCCTCTGTATGCAGCCGGTTTCTGTATGTGATGGGAGTGAAATGTATGTACCAAAAAAAAAAAGAAAAGGAAGGGAGAGAAAGAAGAACCTGCGATACCAGTTGCAAGGGGGGGACGCCAACTACCAGTCGGCCGCCCAGCCATTCTCAAAGAGAAATTCCTCGCACGCCTGCCGCAGCGCCATGTTGGGCCGCAGGTCGGCCGCCGCGAGCGGCTCGCGCGTGAGCGGATCGCTGGGGTGCCTGCGCAGGTGCTCCATGATGCTCGCGCGCTCGTACGACTTGCCCGTCTTGGTCATGACGGGGTCGACCATGAAGCCAAACGAAATGTCGTCAATCGCCCAGTCAGGCACCTCGCGGCGGCCCTCGCCGGCCAGCTTCCGCGACCGCTCAAACGCCTCGACCACGCGGGCCTCCCGGGCGCGAGCCTCCTCCTCGACCACCTGGCGCTCGCTCTCGCCGCCGTACGCCAGGGCGGCCGCCATGTCGGCCTCGGCCTCGGCGCGGAGCAGCCGCAGCACCGCGCGCTCCGCCTCCTGCTCGCCGCGCGTGCGCATCTTTTCGCGCTGGTCCCAGCGGGCCTTTTTCGCCTTGAGGACTGCCGTCGTCACGGCGGCCAGGGACTTGTCGTTGGTCGCGGCGCAGAGCTCGTGCGCGCGCAGGCCCGAGGCGAGCGCGCCGTCGGCGTCGTCGAGGGCGAGCTGCGCCTGACACAGGTAGTAGTGCGCCTTGATGTTGGTGCCGCCCGAGGGCAGCGTGAGGACGGACTGGCAGTCGGTGATGACAGAGTCCCACAGGGACAGCTTGAGGCGGGCCATGGCGCGGTTCGTGTAGAGGGCGGCGTTCTTGGGGTCTTCGATGATGCTAGGAGGCAGGGATGTTAGCTAGATTCTCGCTGGCAGGAGCCGGGAGAGAGCGGCATACGCTTGCGAGTAGAGACTCTCGGCGCCAGCGTAATCGCCTTTTTGAAAGTGGCGATTGCCCTCTTCCTTGAGCTGGAGAGCGCGCGACATGTTGGCTGCTGTTATTATATAATTCCCTGACCGAATCAACACCTGAGTGTGGGCAAATCCTTCGTCGCTGGGTATGTATGCCTTTGTATGAGCGTTTGCGTGCGTAACACGGAGGGGTCGTGGGGTCAACGATATCTCAACTGGCTGGCGTATCAGATAGATTCTAGCTCATGGCGATGCAGTAGTATATATTCGCTAGCTGCGTAACAATGCACTGATTCACGCTGTAAGAAACGAAAAAGTTTAAAGGATCTAAACCGGCACGGCGTCGTCGGAAAACAATCCAGGCCTGCGGAGTTTGGGGACCCTGATTGATGAGTGGTGGTCACTGGGCTGTTGGGGGCGGAGCTTTTTCTTGGACTGCGCGAAAGCTGAGAAATCGTGGCGACCCGCTTCTTGTCTGGGGGGCGGCAGAGGTGTGGACGGATCTTTCTAGAAGCTTGCTCCTGCAGTGATTTGGCATCGCGAAAGACGGCCAAAATTTTGGACTTTATCGCGGCTTTCGACGTTCAACAAATCGACAAGATCTTCGTCAGCTATTCATCGATGACGCATCATGATGCGGCGAGCACTCTTTGCCCGACGGGGAATGACCCAGACAAGACGGATGGCGATGCCTGGTACCGCCAAAGCTCGCGTCACGGCTCATGACAAGCTGCAAAGCAAACATCACCAAAATGTTCCACCCAACAGCTTTCAGAAACAAAGACGATTCACAGGCCCTATCCTTGTTGGAGCCATCAGTAGGTATCATTGAAATCACTTTTGGCAATAATTGCGTTTGCCCCCGCTAATCATAACTACCCAGACACGCAGGATAAATGCGACGCTGCAAATCCAAGCTTCCCCAGAACGACAGCCAATCATGCATCCCAGATTGGACCGTGAAAAGATATTAGCGGCCGATTGCCCTTCCTAGCAACCGCTCTTTGTCACGAGAGCCGTAGACCAGAGACGGCAAGGTCCGCACCACGCTAATTCAGCTGCAAATTAAAGACCGCGATCGGCCACCGTCGCACTGAGGGGTAAACGAGGCAGCGAATTGTGAGACGCCAGGTTCGAGACCTTACTCCAGTTTTGCTTCAAAGCAACTTCATCTTCGGAGCCTTGCGCATCCGAAAATTATTTCCCTGGCCATTCTGCTGCGCTCAGGGTACCAGCATTTCTGTTCCAGAAGAATCCTTTTTGCGGCGCAGCCCGCTTACATGTGCCGGAAACCGATCAAAGCAAAAGGGTTGACGCGAGAATGCTTGTTTCGAAATCATTGAAAGTGAAATGGGCACACACTCCCCCGGCACTGACAGGTGGCCGTGTTTGTCTCAACGGTATTAGCTCTCCCACGCGGACGCCACGTTGGCCGGAACACACCGCTAGCAAATCACGGGCAGCTAAATTTCCGCGGTGCATGTCAGCCTTACTGAGATGAACATGACGAGATTGTGTAAAGAAAACGCTTTGATCTGCCGGCCACCGGCTCTCTGGGAAGTGAGGGAGCTACTGGCGCCGCAAGATGGAGGTCTAGCGCCTTCCGCTGTCTCACCCACTCTCATGCCCGCAGTAGCCTAAACCCAATTGGATAAACGATTTAACAAACGGCACCTGAGTGTAAGTCCACTTGTGCAAAACACAAAATATAAATACATCAAAGACCTTCTCGCTGTGGATCATGAGAGTATTAGAATCCATTTAGTTCAAGCCCGTTTTTCTTTTCGAGCATCGTTATCTCGCACACACACATCATGTCGCCTGTCCTCAACACGATAGACCACATCTACCTCCGCGCGGGCAACGCGGACGAGGTATACAACGAACTCGTCAACAATGCCGGCCTACCAATCGCCTGGCCGTTTCGATTCGTGGCAGAAGGCTTTGCCAGCGGCGCCGTCTCCCTCGGCAACCTCATCCTCGAGCTCGTCCAGACCACAAACGACACCGCCACCACGGGACTGCCTTTTGTGCCCGAGTACGGCGTGGCCCTGACGCCGCACGTCACCATGGCCGAGAGCCGGGCGTGCGCGGTGACGCGGGGCATCGAGATGGGCGACGACGACAGCTACTACGACCCGGGCGGCAACCTGCTCTGGACCCGCGCCCAGGTGCCCCAGCTCAGCGGCGCCGACCTCGACACCTTCTTCTGCCAGTACGGCGCCGACCAGTGGCCGCTGCGCGCGGGCTCCCGCGACAGGCTCGTCGCGGCCAACGGCGGCGCCCTCGGCATCACAGGCGTGCACGCCATGACGGTCAAGTCAGCCAAGCTGCAGCAGACGACGGAGAAGTGGGAGCTCATGTCGAGAGACCGCGAAGACCAGGAGATGCCCACGGTGCAGGTCGTCCACGGGGAGGAGGAGGGCATCCAGGGCCTGACGATACGGGTGCACGATGCAGAGGCCGCCGAGCGCAAGTTCAAGGAGCTGCTGCCGCACTTTCCAGACTCGTTGCAATGGCAATTTATCTAGCTGCTTCTTTGGTGCATGGCCGTGTAAGTGGAGGACAGGTACCGATACGGCCGGCTTTTCTTGGGTTGGGTTAACACTGCATATTACTAGCGATTATTGTTTCATCATTAGATCTCATGAGCATTCTACACAATTACCTTTAGCTTCTCAGTTTCAACCCGGTTTGTAGTGATGACTGTTCTTGATTGTTGGCTGGAGGCGCAGCAACAAGGTAAAAGTTAGCTCAAACGCTAGTCGATTTGTATTCATCTTCTACACCAATCAATTATGTAATGATTGCTGAGCATGATGCAATCCGTGGGCGCTGGCGAGCGGCATGGTGATGGTGATGAGATCCGACCTGGCCCCGATAGCCCCGATGGCTTGCCCCGCGTATCCGGGGCCCCCCCGACGGTGGTGGGGCAGTGTCTGTTCATGGCTCAATACAGCCCACTGGGCAACATGGCAAGCATTACATGCCGGACGTTTAAATAGTGAATCAAATAAAGGGAGAGTTAATGCTGATACATGACAAGGACTCTATAAGAAATATGAAATCAAGAAAACTTTGTGCGGCAGAGTGGTGGAGCTCTGCAGCCAATTCCGACCATTCTAGGTGGCACCCTCCAGGTGTCACAATACCTTGATGGCAACGTTTTTAAGCGCTTTGTAGCTCGCTTGGCTGTTGATTCACCTTTCTTCTACAAAAAAGATAGATTATTGCATGAGTTGGTTAAAAAATACTATGTTCGTCATAGCTTGACAGAAGCTACCTCGATTTCATCATTCTTTCCTACTTTACAACATGTTGCCGCTCTTTACGCCCACAGATCGAGCACGACACGACCTTGCAGGTTGCCCTCGTGCATCTGCTGAAAGACGTCGGTCAGCTCCTCCATCTTGACGACACGTGAGTGGCAGTGAATGACGCCCTTTCGCGCGAGCTCCAGCACGGCCACTGCGTCGTCGTTGTTGCCGACGTTGGAGCCGACAATGTTGAGGCTGCCCGCGATGATGCGGGCCGGGAACGACCCGCCGATGGGTTCGGGCTTGTTCTCGGGCACGCCGACGCAGACGAGGGTGCCGTCGAAGCGTAGGAAGCCCAGGGCCTGAGCGTAGGCGGCGTTGGCGGCGGTGCAGACGACGACGGCGTGGGCGCCGAGGCCGTCGCACAGCTCGAGCACGCGCGCGGCAATGGCCTTGCCGTCGTCGTCGCGCGGAAACTGCGTCATGTCGACAAAGTGCTCGGCGCCCGAGTTCTTAATCAGCTCCGCCTTGCTCGGGTGGTCGATGCCGACGACGCGCAGGCCCAGCCCCTTGCTGGCAATCTGCACGGCGAGGTGGCCGAGGCCGCCGCCCGCGCCGGATACGACGACCCAGTCGCCCTTTTGCGCCTTGCTGCGCATCAGCGCCGAGTACACGGTGATGCCCGCGCACAGCATCGGCGCCGCGTCGACGGGGTCCAGGCCGTCGGGGATGGGCGTCACGTACTTGGCCGGCCCGATCACGTACTGCTGGAAGGTGCCGGGGGTGAAGTAGCCCGAGATGGCCAGCCCGGAGCAGCAGCCGTCCCGTTTGGCCTTGCACGCCGCTACAATGATGGGATTCCTGTTAGCTGGTTAATGTTCTGGCGGCGAGTAGGAGAAGAGAACGTACCGCAGTCGCCACAGATGTTGGCGAGCCACTTGACGCCGACTCGGCTGCCCACAGACAGCCCAGAGCTCTCGCAGCCAGGGCCCAGCTTTACGACTTCACCTACACCCTCGTGGCCGCCGACCTGGTCCTTGGGAGTCGGCGCGGGCAGGCTTGCCCAGGTGTTGGACATGACGCCTAAATCGGAATGGCAGACACCAGAGTGCGTCCTTGAATGCAGTGGTTCAGCGACGCGATACAACAATCATTACATCTTTTGCATGGAAACATACAACTTGATGAGCACCTGGCCTTCGGCCGGCTCGGGCGTGGGCAGCTCGACCACCTTGGTCGAGATGGTTCCCGGCGCGTCGTACACGGCGGCTTTGTAAGTAGCAGGGATCTCCATGCTGGCCGATTGTCTCTGGTTACTACGTCGCCGGTTCTTTGTTATTGGAGAATATTCTCTGTCGAGGAAGCAAAAACCAAAGATCTGTGATTTATCGCAAACTATTTAAGAAATCGCGAGCGTTATGTTGATACGCGGCCGGCTGGACCGGAGAGGCTACTTGGCAAGCTGGGGTTCCCCGCGGACATCATGCAACCCCTCACTCGTCGCCTTTCAGCAGAGGGGTAATGCCCGCTCGAAAAAAGGGCGAGAAACTAATAACCTGGCGCCAGCCAAAACTAGCCAAGCAGTTTTGTGGTCCGATGCAAGAACGAGCTGCATCGAACCCAGACCGTCGTTCCAATGAGAGCAATGCGGGGAATAGGCAGAAAAAAGCACTACCAATGCTTTTTGCGCCGACGTCATACTACTTAGTTAGTTAGTTCCATTACAACCGTCTGATTCCCCGCCGCCAAACCGCCCAAGGCCATTCTGCGGCGCGGGGGGCGGCGTGCGTGCGGACCATACAGTTGGCCCGGACCAGCGTTGGATCAGCCAGATTAGCATAACGGTCTGGCTACGTTCGTGATCGCAAGATTCAACAGCCCCGAAGACCCGATGCTTATATCAAATTGGACACTGTTTATAAACGGACATTGGCACGCCATTGGATTTTCGAACCCCGGACGGCAATTTAGCTTTCTTATAGGTTTCTACCCGCCGCTCCTGTCACCCACAGCGCTGGTCCGTACCGAAAATAGGCCCCGTTGCCGTCGGCCTGATACCCACAGACGGAGCTTGCAGCACACCTATTGACCAGGCCCTCGGTCTAGCTTTTTCGAGCCCTGGAGCTTGTTACCTATAGCCTGACAGAGCCTGGATCTCTGGCGCATTCTGCCAGCTTGACTTGCAGCACGGAGGAACGGGGCGGGTTGCTAACTAATGCGTAGCCTGCGGTCGGACGCCACCGTCTCAAGTGTCTCCGTGGTGCCGCATCTCGTTAAATAAAGTCGAGTTGTCTCCTACTTCACAAAAGTTCTTTCGACGCCGGTTTTTTGTTATTCTCCTATTTTCCCACTGTAGTTTTCCTCTCAATCGTACCCCCAACACTACATTGTTCCCGCCCACAGCCATGCCATCGTTACTCGCCTACTGGCCCATCGCGGCTGGTATAGCTGCCATCTACATCTTCCAAAAACTATGGGTGGAATATGCGCACTACAGAAAGGCGCGCGCTCTCGGTTGCAAGCCCGCCTACACGCGCCAAGGCAGGCTCCCGCTCAGCCTCGACCATGTGTATCGTGCCATTCGGGCGCTCAAGGAGCACGATTTTCTCAACGCCGAAGTCCGCATCTATGAGGAAATTGGCAACCGGACCACGTTTCGCCAAAAGAGCCTGGGCAACAGCTTTCACATGACGACGGAGCCGGAGAACATCAAGGCCATGCTCGCGACGCAATTCAAGGACTTTGGCCTCGGACCGCTTCGCTATCACGTCTTTGCACCGCTGCTCGGGCGCGGCATCTTTACCTCGGACGGCAAGGACTGGTTCGTACCTGATCGCATTCGCTTGCAACGGTTCCCAGAAACAGAAAGCTAACATGCAAATTCCGCCCCAGGCAACATTCCCGCGCCATCCTCCGCCCTCAGTTTACACGCACCCAGGTGTCCAACCTCCACGTCGAAGAGGTGCACGTTCAGCATCTGCTGAACCGACTCGAACGCGGCGCCGACGGATGGACCAAGGACGTCAACCTGGCTCCCCTCTTCTTCAACCTGACGCTGGACTCGGCGACGGAGTTCCTCTTCGGCACCAGCGTCAACACGCAGCGGCTCGGCGGACCCAAGGCCGAGAAGCAGCAGGTCGACGAGGACGGCATGGAGGACTGGTCGTCGTTTGGCCAGGCGTTTGACAACGCCAACCAGGTCATGGCGACGCGCTTCATCCTCATGGACCTGTACTACATGTGCAACCCGGCGTCGTTCCGCAAAGACTGCGCCGAGGTGCGCCGCTTCGCCGACTACTACGTGCAGCGCGCCTTGGCGCGCTCGCCCGCCAAGGCCGAGGAGGAGGACGGCACCGAGTACATCTTCCTCAACGAGCTGGTCAAGGAGACGCGCGACCCCGAGGTGCTGCGCAGCCAGCTTCTCAACATCCTCATCGCCGGCCGCGACACCACCGCGGGGCTCCTCGGCTGGACCATGCTGCGCCTCGCGCGCCAGCCGCACCTCTACGCCAAGCTGCGCGCCGCCGTCGTCGCCGATTTCGGGGAGTACTCGGCCGACACCTCGTCCATCACCTTTGAGACGCTCAAGGCCTGCACCTACCTCCAGCACGTGCTCTCCGAGGCGCTGCGCCTGCACCCCTCGGTGCCCGACAACTTTCGCTACGCCGTGCGCGACACGACGCTGCCCCGCGGCGGCGGCCCCGACGGCCAGAGCCCCATCTACATCCGCGCCGGCTCGCAGGTCATCTTCAGCACAAACGTCATGCACCGCCGGCCCGACATCTGGGGCGACGACGCCGCCGAGTTCCGCCCGGAGCGCTGGGAGGGCAAGAAGACGGGCTGGGAGTATCTGCCCTTCAACGGCGGGCCGCGCATCTGCCTGGGCCAGCAGTTTGCGCTGACCGAGGCCGGGTACGTGCTGGTGCGCATTCTGCAAAAGTACGACCAGATTGAGAACCTGGACCCGGAGCCGGTCATCAAGTCGAATCTCACCGTGACGTCCTCGCCGGTGCAGACGCTGGTGAGACTACACGAAGCTTCCGCGTAGGAGCGTTCAGACAAAGTAAAGAAGAAATTGGTTATGAGTTTATGAATACTTTTTGTGAATATACCAAACATGGTACTGTCAGATATCGATTGTTCTTTTGAGATGCACTTTTTGCCATGCAGCTTGTGCAAAAGCTCTCTGCTCTATAATAAGCTATCTCGAGATTGAATATATAATACGTCCGCTTCTGTATATACGGCACCGTCCGCGCCAACTATCTGGCCCTTGAGAAACCACTTCCTGCCGTCCCTCTTGACGAGTCGCGATTCCACCGCGTAGAAGCCCGGCGAGACGGGTTTTCTGTACGACGTGTTGAGATAGCCCGTGTACAGCCGCGTCCTGGGCTTGTTCTCGCCCTGCGCCTCGATGCAGCTGCACAGCCCGTCCACGTTGAACCCGACCACCTCGTCGAGCAGCGACGCGAGCAGGCCGCCGTGGGTGGTGTCGCGGTAGCCGTTGAGCTTGGGTCCGACCTGGAAGAGGCACACCGTGTCCGGCCGCCAGCCCTCGGCGCTGACCTGGTCAAAGTTGTACCGCAGGCTGGCAATGTCGTGGCGCAGCAGCAGGAGCGCGTGCGGGAGCGTGTCCGCGGACTTGAGCGTGTCGCCGAAGAAGGTGTCGCCGCCGTCGCTCTTGGGCTGCCGGCTGTAAAAGGGCACGGGGAATAGATCGGCGGCGCACTTGTCCAGGTACGCCTTGGACTGCGGCGCGGAGGAAAAGAACTCCACGGTGCCTTCTTCGACGGGCATCTTGCCGATGAAGTCGAGCAGGCGATGGGATTCGAGGTCAGGCATGGTATGGTGTATTGGGTTGGTATTGTGGAATTTGAGGAGGCTTTCTGGGCTCGTGCGACAGGCAATTGATGCAAGAAAAAGGCAGATAGTAGATGTAGCCTGCTGCAGTGTGTGTCAATAGAATTAATTTGCAGAAGGAAGATTGCAAGATAGAGTTGCTGTTGATGAAAGAGCGATGGCATGAACGCCATGAGCCGCGGCTCTGGGGAAGCTGATCCTCGGAATCGGGGCCCGGCCGCTGGCCCCCGTCAGGGCAGGGTCGCATCCCATATTGCAGCATCGCAATTATACGTCGCAAAAGCCACTATGCTGCAGCAAACAGCAGAAATAAACAGCAGTAAACTCTCTGGCACATTTTACTATTCATGTTCCTGCACACCAATACATGGCGTGGTAATGGATAACTGCGGTCGCAACACCCACCCAATCTTATACCCGGAGCCGACCGCGCGCCTTGGCCCTGTCACCTAAATCGCAGAGCCTAATTTTTTCACCTCTTACACAACGCTCACCCCACCATCTTCTTTTTTTCGCAGCTCCGACGCCGACGGGCCGGCCTTTGGACATGAGCCATGTCTCCGGGTATGACGCCGTATCCAATCTCCTGACGCTGGTAATTACCACGTCGCCCACGCCTTCGGCACCTGCGACCGAGCTTCTCTCTGGTGTGCTCGAGTCGTTTGCGGCGCACTGCGATGTGCTGCTCCAATGCTGCGTGATTGTCGTGTTTGACACATATGAGCAGGTCACGACCACGTCCCGGTTGAAAAAGGGGCACGTCACTCCTGAGACGGCAGAAAAATACGATTCCTACAAGGACAATGTCAAGAAGCTGTTTCTAGAGACCTTTGTCAAGGATGGCGCGGTGGAAACGCCGCTCAAAGTGACAACAGATGAGGCGGAGTATGGCTCACCAGGCTCGCCACTACTGGCTACACCTGTTCCATTCACACTCTCCTCTACTGAAGATGGCCGGGTCAAGTTTATTGAAGCACAGGGCCGACGTCTAGGCTTCGGACTAGGGGTGCGCAGCGCTCTTCGTGCTGTTCAGACACCATATGTCTGGATTCACCAGCACGACTGGCGCTTAATCTACGACATCCCCGTCGCCTCGCTTCTGGGCGTCATGCAAGCGTCCAAAGATGATGAAAGCAAGCCCATCAAGTACATCTGCCTGCCCTCGGGCCGTCGCTCCTCCTACGCCACCTCGGAGCAGGTCGTGCCGTATCCGGAGCTGCGCAAGGTCTCAGTCGCCCTCACCGGCACATACGCACCCACGCTTACCGCCGCCGCCGCCGCCGCCGCCGCCGCTGCCGACGATGATGATGATCTGCCGGCTGTGCCGCTCACGCCCATATTCTTCTGGCACGACAAGCCGCACGTCGCCTCGACGGCGCACTACCTGGAGCGCGTCTTTCCCACGCGGCTCGCCATGATGCGCGGCGCCTTCATCGAGGACACGATGGGGCAAAAGGCGCGCAACCAGATGAAGGAGGGGCAGTGGCGCAGGTGGGCGACGTGGCAATACAATCCGGACGAGGGGATGAGCTCGTGCCTGCGACACCTGCACGGGCGGACGTGGCGCGGCGAGGAGGAGGAGGATCGACGGCGGAATCTGGCGGTGCTCAAGGGCATGGATACGAGAAGCAGCCGTGATAGCAGTGCGTCTGCGTCGGAAAACGGAGTGTGTGATCCGAGTCTAGCATTGATTCTTTAGACGAAGAAGTGTAGAAATATATACTGTCGTTGTATAACCATCGGTCCCAATTCCATCACCAATACCCTCCGATATACATTTACCTGAGTCTTGTCATAACCGAGAACCTGCTTAACGGGTGGGGAATAATTAGCCAAGAAACATAAAACACATACTTATTAAATCGATATCTGACTCTGTGTAACAACATATCATTATAAATTTCCCAGGTCTTCTTTGTCTGTGTGTCCTTTTTCACCTAGGTACAGGGTATCGCCAGCGCTGCTGTGAGCCACTCGGCGAAATCACGACGACGCAATTTCGCAACTGGAACACACAGCAGAAGGATCATGGCCGCTACGCAACAGTCTCAAGTCTAAAATCTCTATTGCAGGCCAATTACCATACGCTTTGATATGGCTCTATCACACAAAAGCAAGCTAGGATCGGCATTGGGGTGATAATTGGTGACTGTGATGCAGGGTGTCACATTGAGTAACGTGGGGAGACGCTGTGGCGTTACGCCATGATTCACTCTCGACTCCATCACTAAACCGGTGAATAGCAAAAAACCCGATCTATGCAATTTGCAATAGTTTTTTTGTGCCGCCTTGTGCGATGCCAGGTCATAGCAGTGCGCCAGAAACCCTAGTCCGAGCGAAGAACTGCCTCATCTTTTATAGTTTACTGTGGCAAATGAAAATTTGGTAATTCAAGAAGAGCTCAGAGACGGCAAGATTATTGTTGAAATTTTCTCATGCGGTGGGCAAGTGATTGCTGCGCCTGCAAAGTGTATCTATTTGACAGTCGACGCTTGACGCTCTGCGCAACTGCTCCAGTGACGCAACCCACCTGCTAGGGTGTCGCGGTTTATTTTAGTGGCTACTGCCAGCTTTGTCCCCTGACTGGTCGGGCGTCTTGATTATTTCCAGCATGCCAATTACCGCTGGGAAAGGTACCCTAACATGGTAGTGTGGAGGACTACAGCGAAATAAGATGGCTGTAGTTACAAATCTGATGACTAGAATTAATACCAGAATTCTGCTTCTGATTCAATCTGAATCGAATTTCTCCCTCATCATTATAAACTCCGGAAAAATGTAAACATCTGTTTTGACTGGTGTCTTTAGACGCAAGCTACCTAATGCTCCAGTCCATATGCATGCAAGAGGCAAGGTAGCCGACTCCATGTGAAATCTGGCGGGGCGCGGACCATGTAAAGTGGCGCCCGACTCCCATCTTCAACTACAACCTCTGCCCATCCACGGATTGCCGAGTTTGCAACCTCTTCACCATCAGCTACGACTACGCGCTCCGAATTTCCACCACGGCCGACGTCAAATCCCAGCAGAAAGCGAACACACCCCGTCAGCGAATCAACCACCACCCCGAGGTAATTCCCTCGAGCGCCCGAACAACACGTCATAGCCGAGATGCTCCTCATCGGTCTGACCGGGTCGATTGCGACCGGCAAGTCGACCGTGTCCTCGCTCCTCTCCAGCCCGCCGCACAACCTCCCCGTCGTCGACGCCGACCTGCTCGCGCGCAAGGTGGTCGAGCCCGGGACGGCCGGCTACGCGGCGATTGTGAAGCACTTTGCCGCGACGACGCCGGACCTCCTCGTCGAGCCGTCCTCGAGCATGCCCGAAAACGGGCCCGACGGCAAGGGTCGTCCTTTGAATCGCCCCGCGCTCGGCAAGCGCGTGTTTGGCCACACGGAGGCGCTGCAGCGGGACCGCGCCGTGCTCAACGGCATCGTGCACCCGGCGGTGCGGCAAGAAATGTTCAAGGCGGTGCTGGGGTGCTACGCGCGCGGGCACTGGGCCGTGGTGCTGGACGTGCCGCTGCTGTTCGAGGGCGGGCTGGACCGCTTCTGCGGCGTGACCGTGGTGGTGGGCGTGCGGGATCCCGAGACGCAGCTGCGGCGGCTGACGGCGCGCGATCCGCACCTCAGCCGGGAGGACGCCGAGAACCGCGTGCGCAGCCAGGGCGACGTCAGAGAGAAGGCGGCGCGGTGCGAGGCGCGGGGCGAGGGCAACGGCGTGGTGCTGTGGAATGACGGCTCGCGCGAGGAGCTGGCGCAGAGCCTCGAGAGGGAAATGACCAAGCTCAAGGCCACGAGCCCCGTGTGGTGGTCATGGTTGCTGCTGGGATGTCCGCCGCTCGCGGTGGCGATGGCCGCGTACAGGATCTGGCAGAATGGACGGATCAACAAGGAGTGGCACGAGGGCAAGCGTACGAGTAAACTGTAAAATGGTATTTGATCTTGTGTGTATATAAGCGGAATTATATTGAGCGTTTTGTTGGCCGAGTTGGTGCTACTGATCCGTGAGGCGTAAGCAGAGTAAGCAAGAAATTTACAAAGTGAAGACTGTAAAATGAAATAAGAGTGCGTCAAGTACTGGAAAAATCGTATTTGTAATTTGAAATTGAAACTTGGTGGAATATTCCTCGAGAGCCTGTCGACTGATAGTTGTACGCTGGCAAGTGGGTTATGGGAATAGTCCGGCTGAGTCGGCAGCCAGCCGGATGCGTTCGAGTGCGGTAAGGAGCAGGTGGCGGAAACGCGCCGAAAAGTCGGCGAGCGCAAAGAGGATAGGTATTGTTGAGATAAAACGGCGGTTTGCAGAAGATGTAGGGACACTATTGAGTTGAAAATTGAATGTTTGTTTGCTACCTATCTTTGAGGGATACCTGCGGCCCAGAGTGGTGAAGAGGCTGTGACGCAAGACGTGACGGCAACCAGGGGCCACGGAACCGCAGGGCTGTTCAGGCTTTAGAGAAGTGTAATCTTGAGCAGACAATGCCTCAACTACGATAATTGTAGATCTGAGGGACGGGAAACACGCGTTCGTGAAAAGCCGACTGCCCGTCATGGATGTCGCGTGGCATATCAAACGGCAATCGGGAGGTCAGCAGCGACCCGTGCAAGCCCGTGCAGCATGTAGAGCACTGATGAATGGCGAGCGCAAGATGGATACAAGATTGTGAGAGCATAGAAGGATGAATATAGAAGCCGCAAAGCTTGCGCGGTGTGCATCAGCGTGGCTGCAAAACTCGGCAGTCGAATACAACGACAGCCATCAGGAGACGGAAACGCGCGTGGCGCAAAACAAGGGAGCAGCCGATTTAAGCATGAAACAATAAAGCAAGTCCACGGCATCAATTTCCTGCATGACAGCTACACAAAACACAGGCGCACAAGCGGTCTGGCCTGCGGCGCGGGCTGGGCGCAGCAAACCCCATACAACGAGGGTTCTGCTGATGAAACGCAACTGACAGCAGGGCAAGGAGACGGCAGAAGAACACGCGGAAAGAGGCAGAGGAATATTCAATCATGCATCGAGAGACTACAAAGATGATTCTGATTACGATTTACTTTGCTTTACGCTGCGCACAGGTTGGCTCGCAGGGCTACAGGTGGTCGCCTTTTTTGTTCCGCCCATCACGGTTGCCCAGTCCGCCTGGGAGGGCTTTCTGCGGGCACCACCTTCTCCAGGCTGCGCTTCGCCCAGCAAGCAAGCAAGCAAGCAAGCAAGCATAATGCGAAAGCATTCGGCGCTGTGGTGGGTTTCTTGGTGGTGAGCATGTACCTAGTACAAGGATACATGGCTTCCAGATCGCACGCAAATCGAGGACGCGGCGAGCGGAATTACTGCGGCTCCGGACCAGTCAGGACGAGCATAGAGCATCGCGGATAGACAGAAGAAGTTTAGCGTGGGAGCATCAGTAGGGTCCAGGCCAATTATGGAGCGCCGTTGGAGAGGCAGTGGGACAGAGGGCGAGTAGAGGAGTGTCCGTAATAGGAAGCAGGATAAGTACCGGTACATGCGGGTTAACCAGCCTTTTTTCACGGGCGCAAGATGGGAGGTGGTGGTGGTGTTGCGTTGGCTGTTAGTGGTTGCTTTGTGTGGCGTGTGGGTGAGTGAGGCCAAGGTAGGCCATTTCTTTTTTTTTCCCTTGTCCGGCAGCATCAACAACAGCAAGTTGCGCGGTTTGTATCCTCGGTCTGCATCGCCACGAGAACATTGCGCAAGACGACTCACATGTTGAATGATTCATTTTCTTTTGAATTTTCTTTTGACGGGTGATTTGCCTAGCCGCAATTTGCGACGGCTGCGCTGGGAGACGAGCAACAAGGAAACCTTTACCTTGTATTCAGATTCCATCCCAAGGCAGCACGACAGCCAGCACCAAGAACAGCGCTGTACCGCCCTGTGCAACAGTGACACTGGACCAAAGCAAAAGGTACTTGAGTTCCCACCAGTCCAGCCACCAAAACCTTGGTACCTCTCGCATCAACCACTCCATCTGCCTCAGCATCTCCTCCACCACCAGTCCACCACCAGCCCATCAACCCTTTTTACCCTTTTTTTCCTTCCTCTTACTACATCCTCTCCTCCCACCCACCCTCACAACCCATATCAACGCTGCATCATCAGCCCACCAGCTGCCATCCGGCGCCGGGTCTATTTCTTTGTTTTCACGCGGCATCTTGTTTTTCGGGTGCTTCTCTCTTGCTTTCTCGTTGATTTGCAATTTTTCCAAGCCTGCATTGTTGTCTTGTCGTTGGCACCGTTTCCGCGACGCCCCTGGTCTGGTCTCTCTCTTGTTACCCTTTGCAGTGTGCTTTTATTTTTCTGCCTTGGCCAGGAATACCCGCAACACGCACAAGCACACACACACACACACACCACAGCCCGGCTTTCTCGGTCATCAATCTTACTGACACGCACACTTGGCCGTCTTCAACTAGTTAGGCGGCTTCCCGTCCCAGCTTGCTGTTGTAGGCGTCCCGGCCCACTGCCCGTCCTAGCTCTGGCTTACTTTTTTACTTTTTGAGACTGACTGGGGTGGCCCTGGCTCCAGGCGGCCCTCTTCTACCAGCCAGTAAGAAGCCACGCTAAAAAAACAACGACAACCTAATACAACACATACACGACATAGCATCCCCGAGGCTTCATCGCAGCCAGCTTCTTTTGATACCGTTGCTGCGCATCCCCTCTTCATCCTCTCTTCCCCTCCTCCATCATCTCACCCATCCTCCGCCCCTCATCTCACTTATACATGACCGTCTCATTTCTCCGCCATGCCTGCTGAGAATGAGTCGCCCGCTCGCGAGCCCGCTGCTCGCGGCCGCGGCAGGGGCGGGCGTGGCGGTCGCGGCGGACGAGGCAGAGGCGGCAGCAGACTGGCAGCTGCTGCCGCCGTCACCGCGGCCAAGTTTGCTTCATCAAAACCAGGTCGCGGCGGCTCCCGCAGAGGGCGCGCAAAGAGCTTCACAGATTCTCGTGTCCAGGCCGCCTATGAGCGCCAGCGCGATCTGAAAGCCACCTATCAAGCCGTCGCCCACGCCCTCAAGCCCGCCCTCCAGGAGCTTGCTGAGCGTTCCATAGAGGAGGCTCTACAGAAACCAGACTTTTACAAGTCCATCCCTGAGCACCAGCCCGTCGTCCGCCAGCTGCAGCAGAACCTGGACAACAGGATAGCCCAGCATGGCCGCAGGCGCGACATTGACCTCAAGCTGGCCAAGGACACCTACGAGGCTGAAGTCTACGTCGCCGAACGCGAATTTCAGGTACGTCTTTTTTGTTTGCCTTTTTCTTCGCCCCTCCCGTCGCGCACTTGCTTGATTGTTCCTATATCCCGCCCCGGGCGCCATCCGCAGTCCTACTTCTCCTTTCTGCTTATACCCGCCCTTGCTAACACGCATGTCTCACCCAACCTGCAGAACGCCGTGGAAGACATGGAAGAGCAGTTTTACGAAGGTCAAGAGAACAGAGTCCGTATTCTCAAATCTCTCAGCGCCAAGGGCCTTCCCGTCGATGTGAGTATACGCCGCTGGCTTGGCACGCCGCGCCGCATCCGTGCTGGTGCTCGCGTGCCCCCCACAAACTCAATTAACATTCCTGCCTGCAGATCCGTGATGATCAGTTCGAGTATAAGACAATCTCTGATGTCCATCTCGACCGTGACTTTGGCATTTATGAATGCTACAAAAATGGCCATCTCGTCCCCTATCCCTCGCGTGTCAAGGGCACCGAGATGTGGAGACGGGTCCGCGATGCTGACGCCGCATCTGCCGCCGCCGCTCTCAACGCTCCAGCCAAAGGTCGTGGTCGCGGTCGTGGTGCCGGCGGCATTAACAAACGCCGTGCTCAAGATCAGCCCGATGGCCAGCCCACCCCCAAAAAGTCGACGCGTGGCAACGACGACGCTGCCCACCTGGAGCAGGAGCACATTGCCCCAGCACCCGCAAAGGGTCTGCTCGCCTCAGCCGCCGAGGCAGAGGCTCATCCCAACGGCGTTGCCGAGGAAGAGTCGGTTCCTGCATCGCCAGAGCCCGTCGGTATGACGAATGGCACCGGCGCTGCTGCCAAGGACCCAAGCAAACTCCACGCTCGCGAAAAGAGTCCACCCCTGCCCAAGAACATTGGTGAGCCTGACGAGTACGGTATCCGTCTTTACAATCAGCGCGGACCCCGCGAGAAGATTCTCACGAGCAGATTCATGGCGCCGCCCGTCTTCACCTTCAACGACTTCGAGATTGGCTTCAGAGACACGTCCAACGACTCCTCCAAGGGCCATACCAGAGCCAAGCGTGGCAAGTACCTCGACACCCCCAACAACACTGGCTGGCACTTTGACCATTGGTGCGGCGGATACGACTATTCTAGCATGGATCCAGATGAATTTGACCAAGAGCTTGTGGAGAGACATGGGTTGCATCCCAAGTACGGCATCTTCCTACCCACCAGCAAGAACGACTTGATTGAGGGTGAACCCTATGAGATGCCTGGCAAACCTGTAGTCTTCATTGCTACACCTTCCGGCCGCATCTCGTATGCCTCGAGATCACTGATCCCCACGGTTAACCATCGACGTTCCGAAGAAGCACCTTTCCGTCTCAAGTTTGGCACTTCATTACGTCGCTTCTGCAAGATGGCCGACATCGAGGAGGATGATCTTTCTCTCGCAGAATACCTGCCCTCTTTCAATGAGTGGAAGAAGAAGTCGCTTGGTACTGCCGTCAAGGAGATGAAGAAGCGACCTATTGTGGACATTGGTTCCGACACGGACGAAGAGCCCGAGCCCGAAGAGACCAAGGAGGTCGTTGACACCAGCATCTCGGCCATGTCTGTCTTGACATATGCATCTGCCTATGTGTCTGCCCAAGAGGCGGTCAAGTCTGCCCCTCCCGCGCCTAAGCAAGCTCGTTACGACGCAATCCGCGACGTATTTACGGATTCAAAGCCTGCCGCCATACCACCTCAGGATACTGTGTCCCTTGGTCTCAGCACACTCGCCGAGCTCTGCAACGTTGAAGCTCGACTCCCCGGTGGAACTGGCATCGGTTTCGAGTCGGAATACAAGAGCCCTGTCAAGAAGGAGGAGACGCCGCAGGCCAGTTCCTTTGGCCACCTGCCCCCGAGTCAGCGCGTGGAGCACCACTCGCCTTATGGCTACGCTTCCCGCGACCGAGCCTATCCTCAGCCACCCTCATCCGGCACACTCCCGGAAAGCAGCCCGTACCCGCCTCTCGATCCCCGCCTGCCGCCACCCGCTCCTATGACCGTAGCGGATTCCCGACGGAGCCAATGGCGCCGTTGCAGCCGCTGCCAGGTGAACGCCTACTGCCCAACCCCCAAGGACAGGGCTATATGGGATCGCCGCCGCCCGGCTATGCGCACCAGGTGCTTTCGCCGACGTTTGGCAACCCTGGTCTGCCAGGAGGCCCTATGGGACAGAGCCCCCCCGGCACACCGCAAGGAATGCACAGTGGTATCCACCGCCATCGCTCTACACCGTCCGGTTCGTCTGATGCCGGCTCCAACAAGTACCGCAAGCTGCAGCCTGCCCCTGTGCCCGCCCACCGCAACTGGGCCAACAAGCCAGAGCTGAAGACGATTCCTTATGATCACAAGGAGACGGGCTCGTCTGCAGCCTTGCCTAGCTCAGGTCCTACGCAGATCCGAGGCTGGAACGTCAACCAGCCGCGCAAGCGCAGCAAGGCGGAGAAGCAGGAGCGTGCAGAGTCGAACAATGAGAGAGACGATTCCAGATAGCGTCCGGAATCCGCTCCGTCATCCAAGTCTGCCGCTGCGGCGACAAGAGCCAAGCGGAAGACCAAGGTCAAATCCAAGGCGCCGCCGACCGCACCACTGCAGGTGCAAGTTTGCGAGCCCGTACTGGGATTGCCGCCACTATGTCCGCGCGACCAGCCACTCGAGCCCGGAGAGCAGAAGCAAGCGGTACCTAACTCGCTCTCACCTGTTCCTGAAGTGCCGGATGAGCCAGCAGCGCAAAATACGACGGAGACTAGCAAAAGCGAAACTACGCCGGAGCGTCTACGGCCGAGGACAAAGGCTCAGCGTAAAACGGCGAATGAGTCTACGGCGGGATCGTCATCCCCAGCCAAGTGGAAGCGAAAGCCTCGCGCGAAGCGAGAGACACCTGTCCCTGTCCCTGTTCCTCTTACGGCTCCGGTCGCTACCAGTGCAAATTCTTCGCCTGCTGCTGCCAGTTTGATACTTTCGAAGGAGCCGCAGATTGCATCTCACCCGTGATGCGGTGGCTACTTGACGGCTCTCAAATGTATCATGTCTTCTTGTTATCTCTACTTTTTGGTTTTACTTGCGACATGATCATCCCCAAATTACCTATACAATCCGCTTTTTTTATCTGTTTTTCCAGCATCATCAACAACACTGGGCGTTTAGAAGGAGTCTTGTCTTTTTTTCCGGGTCGTCAACGGCCCTGGGTTACTTTCCATTGTCATTTTACACTACGCCCTTATTACCATGTACTCTTATTTTTTTGGAGGGGGTTTCGCAATCTCTTTTCCTTTAGTTTATTAATTCCTCCCATATTTCATGAGAAACGCTCAGGAGGATAAATGGCGGGAAAGGGGGGGAACAATCAAGGGTGGCATTTCAAAAATTCTGGAGAGAGAGAGGGAAGAGAGAGGGAAGTGAAAAATGGTATTTTCTTTTGTGTTGCGTGCGTGTATTTGTGATTGGGAGTTGGAATGGATGAGTGCACACCACTGACAGAGACAGGAAAAAAACAACCTCTTGATTTCTGGACAGTTGGGGCTTTCTCTCGTTTTGTCTTTTTTCTGTTTATGTATATACATAATCTTGGTCCTATATACACTTTTCTTTACCCCTTTTCAAACACGATTACCCAAGTAGAGTGCAAACGCATTGTTACTGTCAGATGTTGGAAATGATGCCTTGTGAATGATGCCTGATGGATGATGCTTCGTGAATGATACTTCGTGAATGACACTTCGTGAAGAAGATGCGTGAACGTAGACTGCAAAAGCGGCATGTGATTGATGGAAGTATAGATTGTCAATGCAGCAAGTAAAAAATAGAAATACAAATCTTTTTTTCCCCTTTCTCTCTCATATGTCCTGAACCAAAAAGCTCTCAACTATCCTGCGTGGGGTATTACATCTATGTAGCGCCCAAAAGCAAAATACAAAATCAAAATCCCCCTTTTTTTCCCTCTTCTCTGCTGTTCTTTTTTTCCTCTGTAAACAAGAAAAGATTTCATGCCTCGTTATTTTATCCAAAGCCAGCGTCACATTTTTCATGCTGCAGGTTCCGGCGCGGGCTGCTCAGACACGGTCGCGGCCGCATTCTGCGTCGGCTGCTCCGGCGCCGAGACGGGCTGCTGCGAGGGCGGCTGCTGCACGGGCACGCCGCTCTCCAGCGGCGGCACGGCTTGCTGCGGCGGCAAGCTGTGCATGCCCGGGACGCCGACAAAGCCTGCGCCTCCTCCAGGATGCATGGGGTAGCCGCTGCCATTAGCCAGCAGGCCGTTGCCGTTCATGCCCATCGGCAGGGCGGCGCCGGTGGCGGCGGCAGCAGCAGCAGCAGCGCCACCGTTCAAGTCCGCGGCACCACCAACGGCACCGCCAGAAAGCAGGTTCGCGCCGAGCGGACCCTCTGGGTGCAGCGGGTACATGAGGGCCTCCATGGTGCTGCCGTCGAAGATGACGGTGTTTTGTATCGGCTGCTGCTTCTGGCCGAGCACGTTGATGACGTCCTGGGCGAGCTGGCCGCCGAGGATGGCCGCGACGGGCGCGACCTCGGCGCCGAGGTTCTGCAAAAAGGCGCGCAGGAACTCGGGCCGCAGCGTCTCGCTCGGCAGGCTGAGGGCCTTGTGCTTCTGCGTGGCGAGCTGCGTGAAGAGCTTGAGGTCGTCGCGGGTCGCGGGCAGACCCGAGGGGTGGACCTGCATAAACTCCCAGAGCGCGCGCAGGCACGACAGCGCGGGCGTGACGCTGCGCAGGCGCCGCCTCGACGACGTGTACTCGGCCGGCAGCGCGGCGAGGTCGCTGGCGAGGAACCAGGTCGAGTAGAGCTCGCGCTTGGTGACGGATTCCACCGTCTTGCCGCTGCCTTCTTTTTTGGTCTGCACGTCGATGATGGAGCGCGTGCGCGTCTCCTGCTGCGGCTGCGTGGCGACGTTGCCCGCGTCGCGCTCAATCACGTAGTCGTGCTCGATGAGGTCGCTAAAGATGAAGCCGTACAGGCCGTGCGTGCCCGCCGCGTAAAAGGCTTTGCTGTTGATGCGCGTCGCCGTGTTGATGAGGTTGAACGAGTCCGGGTCCAGGTCCGTCGCGATGACAATGTCAAAGCCCGCAAAGTAGCTGGGGCCCTTGGACTTGACGCCCTCGGCGTCGACGTGCACTCGCACGCGCGGGTTGAGTCTGCGCAGCGCCGGCGCGGCCGCCTCGGCGCGGTTCCGCCCGACGTGGCTCTCGCCGCCATCGTCGGACTGGAAGAATTGCGCGCCGAGGTCGGCTTCCGTCACGACGGCGCTGTCCAGGATCGTCAGCGAACCGACGCCCGCGAGGACGAGGTTCTTGGCGACCTCGTTGGCGAGCGCGCGCATCGTGATGAGCAGGATGTTGGCGTTTTGAATCTTGGCCTGCGCGGCCATGCCCCAGAGGCGAATCTGGCGATCATACAGGGCGATTTCATCTGCAAGAAATGTGTGTCAGCTTGGGGGATGATGATGATGGTGATGATGATGATGATGATCGAGAGGGCAACGGGCGAGCGTACCGGCTGATATAGGCTTCGCTTCTGCCTGCGGAGCTACTTGACCGTTGGCAAACATCATGGGGTGCATCATGGTGGGATCACCCATGGGTAGCGCAGCCATGCTTGGGTCAGGCATGAATCCTTGGCCTGGGAGGATGCCGGCCATGGCGTCTGGATTTGACATTTGGGCCATAAAGTTGGGGTCAAACTGAGGCGCACCGTTGGCGTCGCCCTGCGTCGGCGCCTGGGTCTGAGGTTGCGTTTGCGCCTCAGCGCCCGTTTGCTGTTGCGGATTCATGCTGCTGCAGCTTGTGTTCTAGAATTTTATGATTAAATGAGATGGATTCGTCTCAAGGCACGATGGCGAACGGACGGCGCAAGGGTATCATCGACGGGCGAAGGGTGAGTAGAGGCAGGGTGAATTGCGCGGCAAACAGCCGCCTGACGTGTTGTCGATGGAGCAAATGAGCGGGCGATGAATCAGCTGAATCGAAAGAGATGAGATTCAGAAGATGAATTGACTGGGCGCACCCGTGTTCACGTCTCAGCGGGAGCGTGCGCGGGGAGATGGATGCTATGCGAGATTGGATGTGATTGCTGCTGGACTGTCGCGCGACAAGCTGTTGAGTAAAATTGTTAGCACATGACCACAGAAGGCCTCCACAGCGCTATGGTGCAACAGGTACCATGGCATCAGGCAATGCCACAGGTGTTGGGAGCGGGACGTATTGTTTTAATCTGTTAGATCTCAACTACAGGAAAGAACTCATGACTTATTTTTCAGGATTTGGTTTTGCCAGTTCCAAGTTTACAAGTGCACGTTTGTTGAGCTGTGTTTGATTGGTATTGATCTGCAATGCCTCAGAACATGCGACAGCGGCCGCAATGCAGGTGAACCGCTGGTGGGCATGATATTCTCGATAACAGCCTGACGGATTATTGAAAGAATGGCTGGCTCTGAGCCAAGAAGTAGAAAACAAAGTTCGGATAGCGATGCTTTAGAAGGACATGAGGCCGCGGAATCGCATGTGGCAGGACCGCCAGGACTCGACTGCTCTACGAATACAGGCCCTCAAGCTTCCAGAGCCCAAGCCTGCGAGGTGAAATCTATTTGTAATGCAATCACAGTACCTAGATGGAAAGTTGCAGTGCTAAACTCTGACAAACTTGACGTTGGTGAAATGCAAGCGTCGGGAGCGTTGACGGCAGGCTCCGGATATAGCAAGCTCAGACAGAGCACTGCTTGGGAGCGAATTTCATTTAAATTGTGACATTGGCATTGAACGGGCGTCGGATGCGGAGCAGACTACCGCGATGCGAGTACAGTCTCTGCGGCGCCGTGTGATTGTGTGATGCAATGTGATTGATGGGCAGTGGCACTGTAGAGGCACTGGCGAGCGCACTGTAAAGACGCTTAGCTGGGCACACTGACCCCCGTCCAGCTCAGCAGAAGCCAGCCAATGGCGCCTGTTTTGCCCCAACTGGACAAGCTACAGGACAAGAAGCAGGGGACCTGAAGCAACTAATGCACAAAGCAAACGACGCGCCAGTACACTTTCGGTGATTGAGCAGCTTGTACGTACCTAGGTAGTCAATTATACGTGGTAGGTAAGTAGTTATTGACAGGCTGTGGCTGGCTTGTAAACGAGGCCCACCGCCAGAGCCAAAGCCAGCAGAGCCAGCAGCCAAAGTGACTGACTGACTGACTGACTGACTGTACGTTACGTACCTGCCAAACTCGACACTCACCTCCCGCTCTGCCTCTCTGTCCACCCTCGTTTGCCCACATGATGTGATTCAAACATTTACCCAGCAAGGCCCTCTCTCTTCCTCCCTAGCGTAAAACTTGTCCCGTCGAGACACAGCATCACCTCTCTCACCTTGTCCGTCTCTTTCCACATCTTCGTCCTCTTCCGGAATCGCCAGCAAACCCGATCTCGTCGTCACCGTTTTGCCGCCACCACCGCAGCTAGCTGCTGCACCCGCCAGCGCACACACGGACAACCAGTCTAGCCCATAACCAGGCATCTTATTACTGACTCCATCCATTCATTGGCAGCACAATCAAAACTGCAGCACGCATTCCCGCTGCATGGTGGCCCAACCAAGCACGCATAACCACACCGTGCCGTCACAGTATCCGATCATCATCCCTCCATCGTCTTTTCCAATCCTGGCCTGCTGCGTCGTTGGCCCTGTATTCGAACCCACGTCTGCAGCGCCCGTCTGTCGACTCTGACCCCCTCCTCGCCTGACTCGGCCTCGTCGCCGCTGCTCCTTCACCGCGGGACAGGCCAGCTCTCTCACATCTTCTGCTGGGGGCAAGCGCGCTTTGCGAGCTTCTTCTTCTTCCCACCGGTATTCACCGAGCTTCAGTCGAATAAGCTCCTCAGGGTCGCCAAAAAACCCTCCGGCGTCTTTGCAGCGGCGTGGACGGCGTTCGTCTCGCATCATCCTTCTGTCAGCAAGCAGTTCCATGTCACACCCAAGACATCCGCCACTCAGCACCCTGGCCTCGACTCTACCTTCCACAGCGCAGATATAGCAGCCGCCTCTGCAGCCCGTCACACTTATCATAACTGCTCACATATCCGCGATAGCAATTTATTCGCATCCGCTCGAACCACCACCCCGAGTCTCGGGCCACCTGGATAACCTTTTAATCTGCGCACCGTTCCGCTTGTCGTGGTTCGTCGCACATCTCGCAAGCAGGCTCGCTCACTCATCGCTGCCCGCTTGAAACGTTGGTCGGAGGCGCCACCAACCTGGGGCGGTGTCCTGCATACCCTTCCCCTCGGCTGCTTTGTTGCCGAACCAATTCTGCATGGAAATATCTTCTTTTCTTCACATCTCACATAAATCATGTCGTGGCATAATTCCAACCACCCATCAAGGCGACCGCCGGACTCATCGCGCCGCGCAGCGCAACGGCCCAACGACGACTCCGAGTACCCTCCGTTGGGCCTCGTCTCGGCGCAATCGCTCTCCAACATGGCGCCCAATGCCGCACCGCTACCCAGGATGATTGCGGCCGCGCGAGAACGAGCCGCCAACTCGAATCGCGAGAGGATCAACTCGATCCTCGGCGACAGCCCATACACTACACGGCGCTGGACGCCTGCTCCTGGTGAAAATTCCCAGCACGCACGGCAAAACCGCCCGCCTCTGCCCGCGCGATTCGAACTCTCGCGGATTGACGTCCCGCCTCAGATCAGCGTCTCACCATTATCCGTATCACCTCTCACCGGCGAATTCATCTCCCAATCGCCGTATCCGAACCGCATGACCAGCCTGGAGCAGCTGGACCGCACGCTGGACGAAGCCAACGCCCACCTGCGGGCACTGCTCGACATGACGTCGGCCAACAGCGTCTCGCGCCAGCTCCTCCCGACTAACCACTCACCAAGCTACACGCCTCCCATCCGCACCCATGATTTCACTTATGAGAACCAGCGCAACAAGCGCAGAAAGGTGGATGAGGGGAGATACACGCACGGTGTCCAGAGCTTTCGCTACGGCCACTACGGCCAGGTCGAAGCTGGCGTTCTGGGCATGGAAATGGTCAGCTGCGACGGTGGCATGTTTTCCAACGAGCTGTCGTACGCCGCCGAGAACATCCTCAAGGACGACACCTCGGTCTACTGCACCAAAGGGAACCGGTGCAACATTGTCCTGCGTCATCGAGGTTCCACAGCATTCACATTGTCTGAGCTTGTCATCAAAGCCCCAGGTTCCATGAACTACTCTCATCCGTACGTCCAACCCTCCCATCCACGCCACACGGCCTCCTGCTCACACCCCGCCAGCGTCCGCGAAGGCATGGTCTTCATCACCATGGACCAGGACGACGTCCTCCATCGCACCGCGCAGTACCAAATCCAGTACGCGCCCGGCACCGGCGGCGGCGGTGGCTCCTCCTCGTCATCTAGAGACCGCGTAACATTTACCAACACAGATCCGCGCACCCGCTTCAACCGCGAGCCGCAGCAGACCATTTCCATCTCGCACAACCGCGACGGCACCTCCACTACGCGCACGGGTCGGTCCTACATCTACGGCTCCAGCAACGAAAACGACGTGCGCACGCCGCAGATGCCGCAGGAGTTCATCGCCAGCCAGCCGGATTTCCACATCAGCACCGAGTGCAGCGACGAGGAGGAAGACCCGTCCTCTTCGTCCTTTGGCTTCACCGCGGCGCCCGTCTCCATCCTCCGCCGTCCGCCGCCCAACCGCATCGGCACGCTGCCGTTTGAAAACGACGACGACGACTCGGACTCGGACCTGGATGACGACGCCGGCAGCAGCGCCTTTCTGTCCCGCCGCGGCGTGAGCAACAGCAGCAACAACACGAGCCATCTCCGCCGCCACCCCGCCAGCACGAGCACCACCAACCTCCTCAACGTCAACTTTGAGCACTACTCTCCTCTGGCGGGCGGCAGCAGCAGCAGCAGCGGCGGCGGCGGCAACAACAACAATGGCAGCGGTGGAGGCAGCTCCGCGCTCGCCGACGCCTGGGACGCGCACGCGAGCGCCACGCAGGAAGCCATTCGTGCCGTCGGCGGCGGCGCGCTGCTGGCGCCGCACGCGCGATTCCACATTGAGAAGAAGAAGAGCAAGTGCACCATTCGGTTCGATCCACCAGTGTCGGGTCGTTTCATCCTGCTGAAGATGTGGAGCTCGCACCACGATCCCGGCAGCAATATTGATATCCAGTCGGTGATTGCGAGAGGATTCGCCGGGCCACGGTACTTTCCCGCCGTGGAAATGCGTTGATGGATGCTCTGAGTGATATATTGATGATGGACAACGAGGCCCACAATCACATGGGATGATGTGAACGAGAGGTGGCTAACATGCATGTAATGATCTGTTGGCGCGTGTGCTCATCGCTCCTTGATGTTTTTGCACCTTGACATGCTTTTTTTGGGACATTCTACGGAGTTTGGTTCATATTTGTCTATCTCTAGCTCGGACATACTGGATGCATTTACATCGCACGTAAACTTGTCACCCAAGACACGTATATAGTTAATACATCTCCCTCATTTGCATGTGTGCTCGGTAGAAGTGTCAATCAATCGTCAATTGTTAATCATACTAAGTAAAGGTATTGCCAATTATACAGTTTCCTCGTCAATTAGCTTGCAATCGGCTTATCTCCCAGGCAAAATCCCGCCCCTTTCTTTATTCAACACACGTCGCCGACATGCTGCCCATCCATGGCGCTAATGCCCAGGTGACACCAGCAAAGAGGAGGCCCATGAATCTACCGCGGATCGTTAGTGAGAAATTTGTAAGCTCGAAAATAGACTTACATATTGACGTGGAACATGACAATGGCAGCCTTGACAAGCTTGGCACCTGTGACGGCGGTCTCGAGAATAAACGCGCCGGCAAGACCACCAGTATACTCGAAAGGACCAAAGCGAATGGGGGAGTTGGGCGATTGGAGCTCGTCCAAACCCTGAATAACACTGGTCCAGTCCGTGACAGTGCTATCGGGAGTTTCGCTTGGATGAGGCTTATCCAAGAGTGACTTGAGTTGCCATTCGAGGCCTGTAAACGATGGCGGGGGAGGCAGTGCACTCCAGCCAATGAAGAGCAGTGGAACAAGAAGAACAAGCGTAAACAGCATACCCTTGAAGGCCCAGGTGGCATCCGCCGGACTTGATCGACGGTGCAGAATCATTCGTGTAGCCATCAAGCCTGATGTCAGAGACGTGACGATGGACGCCATCATGATGAAGCCATGGAGGCTAGCGCGACTGGGGTTGCATTTGGACAGCTCTCGGCCACAGGAATGCTACTCCTTGGATGCGTCTTGCTGTGTCTGTCTCCACGCAATTGCAGAGAGGGTGGCGAGGACAGTGTTGGAAACGGTGTATAGAGCAGTGCAGGTCGAGATGACGAATTTGGTGGACCGACCGCAAGAGGCGTGTTTGACGGATTCGAGGGCGCCCTCAGAAGTGGAAGTGCTGTGTTTAAACATGATGAAGGGCAGAGCAGGGTGTATTTAAAGCGAGTGTAACAAGCGATGGAGTAAAATAAATGTAAAAGAACGTAATGAGCGGTGTCAAATCTGGCCAGACTTGGATGAAGAGAAGAAAAGTGAGAGCGGATGCAACACAGCGGCAAAGATGACTGCTGTTGAGTCCGTCCCTTCCTGCTTCGAGGCTGTTGAGCATTGGCTTAAAGCGTAGGTGCAGTTTTTTTTTGTACCGGCTCTTGCCAAGTGTAGCAGACTCAGTTTGGTGACGCTCGTCGGTCGCGATGTACTATATGTGGTATTGCAATATTCATCCTGCACTGGATCTACACCGACTTAGATTCAGCGACAAGAATTGGAAGATATTTTGAGGAACTTAATCTTGAGGCTGAAGCATAACAATATAATCAGTATACTGTGACGGTTGTCCTGTCTGTCTGCTTACAATGACGGGCGATGAAGCTGCCCGACGCGCACACCAGCGCGAGAGTGCTTGCTGCCAGCACACGCACAAGTGCAGGCCGTTTCAGAGGAGCTAATTGACCCATCCTCAAGTTGTTCTAAACTGGCCCCGATTACCATAAACATTTTTTTCAAGCAAGTTTGGTTTTTCGCTTGACAGAACCGTAACAACGGATACGGTCGATAAGGTCACGCCTAAGTAGGTAACGGCCGATATACTTTCTGGAGAAGGTTTGCCGACATGGACATCCTCCGAATTGTGCTGCTCGCTACGAAATCGAACTAAATGGAGCATGTTTATGACAAAGGCGAAGCAGAATTGTCCAGCAAAGTCCTCTTATGCTCTGTCTTTATGCTCTAATGAACATAGATTGTGCTTGGTTGCTGTTCAACGTCCAGGCGTACCTGTTTGCGTACAGACAGCCAACGAGCCTTCATCCAACGTCATTACTACGCCCAAGAACTTGATCAGGTATCCTCTGCCTTATTTCGCCATGAGTGTGCATTCCCGCACGGCTACCTGCACGACCAGCACCCGATTCAGCGTCTGCGATCGACTTATACGCAGCGACACCAGCGCATCACAGGCGCATCATAGCGTGGCACCTATTGCAAGATGGCGCGTCTGATTGGGGTTTCGTTTATTCTTCGGCCGGCCGACAGATGATCAGGCCAACCAGCGCAAGATGAAGAATTTCAGGGCGACCCTGCTGCTGTTTGTTTGGCCGTTCTTAATACTGCCAAGGAAGCGGAAGAGCATGGACTGATTCTCGTCCCGTAGATTAATGACTCGTTCGCCAGTGTCTCAGTGCGTGGATCGATGGCAAACTAGGCAATTTCGGTGGTAGTCTTGGAGCTGTGTGAGAGGCTAGCCCAACCTAAGGAATGTGGCGGGCATCGCGCCTCCCGTGACACCTACCTCTGGCCCTAAAGCTGTGGCGGCGAACGAATCATGGCTGCGGATGCTACCATTCGAATACTTGGCTTTCTTTTCTCCATGCATGCAGGGAGCCAAGGGTGGCGTGCTCTACCTACGGCTGTCTCGAGCCGATGCAACAGCAGACGGTGACAAGGATCCTGCAGGGACCAGTGAGAGTGCAGCGTTGGGCAGTTGTGTAGGAGGCTTACACGTCTCGGATTCATGTACTATAAACGGCATTGCAGGAGCAATACCACATCCGCATTATTACATGGCGACAGACGTAACGAGTGATGCATAAATCAAGTCTCTCTGAAAGGGAGAGTGTGATACCCAGGATCGTATGTTGTCAGCTGCAAAAGGACTGTTGGCTGGCGGAGCCGACCACCACAAATGGCCGTACAAACGGCAAACGCAGCATCAGTACCATGCACCAACCAGCCAGCCATTCCACAGAACCAAGAAAAGCAACCTACAGATCTGGAAACGCCCTGCGTCACGCTCCGACAAACGCGGGAAAAATATTCAACATACCTACAGAGAGGGGCTTGACCCAGACAAGCCTTGCGCGCCGCCTGAGCGCAGACCGAAACACCGCACAAGAGCGCTGGGCGAGGTCTAAAAACCGTCATGATGGAGAGACATTGTCCTTGCCCGAAGAGGGCTCGAGGCCTCCCTTTGTTGCAAGGGCACAACCAATAAGATTCGCCAGCGGCCAAACGGGAGCCTAAACAATGTGAGACATTGTTCTCCAGCGCCGTCCTGGGTCCTGGGGCCGTTCCGCTCGCGTTCAAAAAGACTGGCACAGAAAAAGCAGGTGGTGGTTGCATTCCAGCGCCACACCACCCGCCTGTAGCTGGAATCCGAGGCGCGCCATCGCCGCTTTCGAGTGAGACCCCACGCGCTCAGAGTCAAAGGCTGGGAGTTTTCGTTGAAGATGTCTACCTGGGCGGTTGGCTTGACTGTGATTCTCTCCTTCTTTCTCTTCACGAAACAACAAACTACGACCAACGAGGAGCTTCAACTCACAACGACTCTGCGTCATCTCCTTCACCTTCTACCAGTGCGCACAGCTCTTTTTCGTCACCGAAAGCTTCGCGCGAGCTTATACTGTTGTCCGAGTGACATCCAGCCTTCGACACCGCAATCACTCGGGCTCGCCGCAACGCTCTGCACCGCCCGCACACGACTACGCCACCCCAGCCAGACGGCACCCTAGCGACCGCACAAGAACTAAACCAAGACGGCCCAGAAAAGACATTTTATTCTTGCAAGAATACACGGAAGAAGCAAAATATCGAACCACGGCAGTCTTGATTAACACGGCTGCCTGGGGAAAGGCCCTTTGACAACAAACCCCACAATCCCCTTCACCCTAATTAATATCGGTCCACTTGGGCCATATTAATACAGGGCCGGAGACGCCTCAGCGCAAGCATGGCAGGCAGCTCTATTACTGCTTTCGCAAATGGCGATGCCCCATTAATAAAGGGGCATGAACAACCGCGAAACGGGCGCATGACAGACCTGCAGGCCGCTGCAGATACGTCCGGTCTCGCCATTTCCTTCCCTACACAGACGTCCGCCGCCGCCAGATCCCAAAGGAGCAAAGCGACTTCCTTCAGCAACGAACAGCGGCCGTGTACACCGCAACGCCAAATTCCGGCCCAGCCAGCCAATCTCACCGACTCATCAGAACCCAAGTCGCTGGTGGACACTCCAAGAGCGCCGCGAGCTAGACAAGGGTCGCGCGACGCCGAAGAGTCCACTAATAATAATAATACTACCACTTATTCGACCGCTCTTCGCACTCCTGATCTCCCTTCACCTTGTCAAGAATCAACTTGGTCACACTACGCTGGTCGTCTTCGCCATATCAGTCAAATTCAGCCCCCGACCGTCTACACGACATCGGCCAGAGCCCGCGCCACGAGAGAGTCATCACCCGCAAATTCCATAAGATCGAGAACCCCGACGACACCGAGCTCCTCGACTTTTTCCTTTATCGCATCAAAGATGGCTGCTCTCAAGGCCATGGCGTCTCCTACCACCCCCGGAGCTGGCTGCGGGAACGAACTGCTTGACCTGGATATCGAAGCTGCGCTCTTCCCGAACGGCGCGCCGCAGGAGGGCGCGGCCTTCTCGCCCGCGGCTTACAAGAACCTCCAGATGAACGCCATCGGACTCCTTTCTCGCTTCCAAGCCACCTACCAGAGCCAGACGATTGAGTTCCGCACGCTCAAGGCCGAAAAGGAAGCCCTCGAGGACGAGAAGAGCGAAGCAGAGACCCGGGCGCGCCACTCCAAGCTGCAACTGGAGGAGGTCGCTCGCAAGGCCGCCGAGAAGGAGGCGGCCATGCAGGCTTACATTGATGAGCTGCAGCGCGAAAACAGATCGCTGGCGCAAGACAGACAATCAACCATGAGCCGCACAGCGCCCTCCGTGGTCTCCACAATGTCCGAGGACCTTGGTGCCGAAGAGGACCAGGGCAAGAAGATGTGGCGCCGCAGCGGCGATACCTTCAAAACTGAGGCTGGCTTCGACACAGACGAAGAGAGTGTCGCTGAAGCCAGCATCTTCTCCCGTTCTAGAAGCCCAACCTTGGCCACCACTATTTTCGAAATTGGCACCTTGGAACCCATGCCTCGCAGCCGGGCGTCCATTTCAGGGGCCTCCATCTCCGGAGTATCCATCCACAGTGTGTCCTCCCAGAAGCCTCAACAGATGACTGCCTTCCGCAAACTCATGAAGGGCATCTCTGGCGAGGCGGAAATCCGCACTGTCACCGAGTGCAGCAACTGCCAGGGCCAGGATGCCAGCATGGCCTGGGACACGGCGAGTCTCATGCGAGACGAGAACCGTGGTCTCAAGACGCGAGTCACCGAGCTGGAATCGGCACTCGAAGGCGCGCTTGACGTAGTCAACGGACTGGGGCTATGAATTCGAGCCCAGAGCTCTTCATTTACCACGCTGATGTGATATATGTGGCGTTAAAAGGAGATTGGGTTACCTATTGTTTATTTAGATGGGGTTAGAACTAATTGGTCTGCGGCAATGAACACGCACGCCTATGATATCAACTAGGTAGAGATTACTCTGCAATATATTTAACTAGTCAAATATGTGTTTTAGATGCCATGTCTCCCGTGAATCTCGTCTTCGTAGCGCTGAAACGTTGATACAGTACCTACGACCACTGAAACAATATCCGCCCCGTCTTGGTCGCATGACAGCACGTAATAACATTCCCACGGATTAGCCTACATATATCAGAGATGCACGAAGACGAAGAGAATCATCCACACAGACGAACCTGTTGACCAAATCAAGGTACCTAACTTCAAGACACCAGGAAGAGACACAATCATCACAATCAATCTGGCACTGCGGTTTGCGTATATTTGTATTTCTATTCCCCAGGAACCGTAGTTTACATGGGCAGACGCGCACAACAAATGAAAAAAAAACAAAGTTATATGATGTGATCCGGCCAGCGACGCTCGTTCTTTGAGCCTGCAATCCTCTTTTTCGCACTTCCCAAGACCGCATCTCATGCAGTTCACCGGTCAATGCCCTCCTCTACGACCAGAAGGTAGAAAGAACCTTCGGCCAAATTTTGTACATTTCGCCATGCAGAGACCGCTCCTTCTCTGATTCATCTTATTCCTCGCCAAACAATTCGATTGATTTAGTGGTGGGCCTCCTCGCCGTGGTGGTGCTCGTCTTGCATGAAAAAGTGCTCGTATGTGCAGTAGCCGGCGAACAGGACCGTCGCCGTGCCGAGGCCGGGGAGGGTGTTGCGGAAGCGGTTCCAGCGGGTAAAGTGGCCCTGGAATCTCCAAGCATCACTGTGTCCGTCAAAAGATTAGCAACGTTTCTCAGATAGGTTCCCATCTCGAGATCCAGTGTCCGTTGGTCGCTTTCGGGGTCTCGGAATGGGGTTCGGGTGTGTGGTGGGTGACTGACGCTCTCTCCCAAGGGTCGTAGCGGGCCTTGCTGCCAGCAGCCTCCTTAAAGGCGCGCATGTTGAAGCCGGTGATGTTGGCCTTGCCGCCCTGGGCCGCCCTCATTACTCTATTCCCATCAAAAAAACGGTTAGCCTTTGGTCGTTCGATTCTGTCATTCGATCGGAGGTCGTTTCAAGTGTCTAGCGCCTCTGAGAAATTCGCGGCGGCGGTCGCAGAGACATCAATGGTGTGTAGGAGTGTCGGGATCGCACCTTGTGGCAAACATTGTGACGAATTGATGAGCCGAATGTCGAGATGAGGTCAAAGTAGCTGCGGGAAGGGAATACGGGCCAAGGTAAGCTGGGTTGTTTGGAGCGCGATTGGGCGAGCGGATGAAATTGCGGAACAACAATGTTCCAGCTCTGGCTTTGGTGTGCTTGCTGCAGTGGTTGCTTTGGTGTGCTCTTTGCGGCGGCGCTGGGCTGCAGGGGCGCACGGGCCAGGCTCCGATCTTGTGCCTTTGCTGGCCACCTCAGACTTGCGAAGTGTCCCTCTTCCTGGTGACACCAAACGCATTTACTTATCCGCTCGACTTTACGGTAGCATTTTACTTCATCGGCCCAGAAGAAGTCAACCACTTGTTATCGCGCGTCACGTACGACTACAATCCTCTTGTTGCGCTTGCGATTGTTCGAGCTACGGACCCGACCGAGAAGCTTGACCGACTGCTTGCCTCCCCTCGCGACGCAAAACATTGCTAGGACAGCATCTCTTAGTGCAAAATAGAAGGACACCTATCCCTGCTTGTGTTACGCAGTGTGAATTCGTATATACCGCCAGCAGAGATCAGCTTGCAGACGGCACACATCAAGCTCGCTTTGTCGACAAGACCAGATGCAACTCCCTTACCAGGGCCCATCGCAACCTCATCCTTCGACCGATCCCCGTTTCTAGGGCTCGCCCCATTCTGCAGGATATCATCAACCGAATCCCCAGCTGGCAGCACTCTACCCGCAGGCAAATACAAATCAGATTCCTACGAACCAAGCCTACCAGATACCGTCGCTGCCACCACCGCCAACGAACCCAAACCCGCTGTATCAGAATCAGAGCCCGCACCAAGCGCCGCAATAGGGAAGCCAACCGACTCACCATTTCACGCCGAACTATCAAGCACACGACGCGATGCCTCCCCAAATCCGGGGCTTCGCCGCCGGCCCGGGCGTCGGCGCGCCGTTTCACCAACCCAGATTTCCATCCCACGGTCAGCCGCAAGGCGGCCCCATGGGCGGCAACCAATACCTCAACGCAAACAGCCAGATGAACCCCTTTGGTGGTGCCAATGGCAACTTTAATGTTCCCGGCCTTAACGGCGCGGGCGGCTTTGGCGACTCGGGCTTTGGTGGGCAGGCGTCTAGAATGGGATTCTCACACGGCCCGGCCGGCCTGCAACCGCCCCAGCACGCAGGCCAGCTACATCACAACGTCCTCATGGAGCACCCCACGATGAGACCGCAGCAGAATAGAGGGCGCATACGGGAGGTCTGGAAGCACAACTTACACGAGGAGATGGCGGTCCTGAGGGACCTTGTGGATAAATATCCTTATATTGCCATGGTGAGTAGTGAGGCTCTGCGGAGCGCAGAGAATATCCGTTGACAAGATTAGGATACCGAATTTCCGGGCGTTGTGTCCAGACCAATGGGAGGATTCCGTGGTAAGAGCGATTATCACTACCAGTGTCTGCGTACCAACGTCGACATGCTGAAGGTGATTCAAATCGGCTTGACATTATTCAACGAAGAAGGCGAGACACCGCCCGCTAGACCAGGCCCAGAAGTTGGTCTCGGCCCTGCCGCGCAACGGAGCGCCAATCAAGGACCGTTCCCGTATGCTTGGCAGTTCAACTTTAAGTTTTCTCTCAAAGAAGACATGTACAACGAAAAGTCGATTGAGTCTCTCCAGCAGGCTGGCATCGACTTCAACGCCCTCGAGCGCGACGGCATCGATCCTCATGAGTTTGCGGCCCTGCTGATTCCCTCGGGCTTGGTGTGCTTTGATGAGGTCAAGTGGATTTCGTTCCACGGAGGCTACGACTTTGGCTACCTGACGAAGCTGCTGATCTGCACGCCGCTTCCCAACGACGAGCACGATTTCGACCACAAGATGAAGCTGTACTTTCCATCGACGTATGACGTTAAGCACCTGATGAAGTACGCCATTCGACTGCACAACTCCGGCATTCTGTCCCCCGCAGATCCTGGTAGCGCCGAGATTCTGCAAAAGTTTGAGCACAAGTCTGGTCTCGAGAACATTGCGGAGACGCTCAAGATTAAGCGCATTGGCACCGCGCACCAGGCCGGCTCCGACTCGCTGTTGACGGGCAAGGTCTTCTTCCAGATGAGAGACCGCATCTTCAACGGTGATATCCCTGGCGAGCACATTGGTAAGGTCTGGGGCCTGGGTATCCCCGACAGCAGCATGATGATCACCTCGATGATGATGAATCGCGGTGACGAGCTCAACGGCACGCCGCGCACACCCAACACCCACAACGCCTCTCTCGCGACCTCGACGCCCGGCAACAGCCAGGGCCACGGCTCCAACGGCATCTCAAACATGGGCCCCATGACTCCCGGCGGCGGAGGTGGCATCTTTGGCAGTTTTGCCTTTTCAGGCGCTAGTAGATGAATGGCAGCAAGCTGTTTTCAAGTGTGGCCACCTACCAAAGGGTATAGAGGAAGAAGGGAAGGGAGACAAGGTTCATCATGACAGGTACACGTTTGCGTTTTGGATTGAATTTTAGTTTTCACGGGTCATGCTATGCATAATATGAAGGAAAGGGGTGTCAATGGGCATTTTGGAGCTTTTCTATTTTTCTCTTCTTTTTGATCCTGCTCGGAGGCGATATCATGGCAAACATTTCCATTCGGTGGTGACACCGCACAAAAAAAGGAAACGGTGTAGCGTGGCTGGCTGGTTGGTCTTTTTTTCTTTCGTCTTCATTAGTTGATTTCACGTTTGTACAACTATGGTAATTGGAATTATTTTTCTTTACTTGTTACAGCTTGCACTTATTGTGATTAACGATGTGTTGTTCATTAAGTCGTAACTAACTAAAAAGAAAGTAAATTGTTTTGTAGTGGCGATAAGACGCCGTATGCCTTCCAAAGAAAGAACCCAATCCTAAGCGCCAGATGTTTTTTGCCACATGCATAACGATAACAATAGAACAAGCAAAAGAGTACAAATATTGTCACGAGCAGCTCTACGTAATGTAGACCCTCTTCAGACTCTCGGCAGCATACACTTCACCCGTGACCACGTCCTTGACCAGAGCGGGCGGCAGGCCGGCCTTTTTGGACTGGTCGTCGAGGCGCTGCTTGCCGTAGACGCGGCCGTTAGGCAGCAGGACCAGGTCGTGCTCGACGTGGCTCTTGGTGTGGTGGGCGTAGGGCACTTTGCGCGCGAGGTCGTTGAGCTCGATGGAGCAGATGGGGCAGACGCCGTGGCCAATGGTGGACGGAGGGGGCTTGTCGCCGGTGCCGGCGGAGGAGTGGCAGGCGGGCGTCTTGAGCGCGGAGAGGCCCGAGGACAGGGCGAGGTGCAGCAGCGGCGCCGACGGCAGGCCGAGCAGGTTGTTGTGCGCCGTGGTGAAGACATCGGCAAGCTGGGCCCAGCGGGCGGGCGAGTAGAGGTGGGCGTAGGCGCTGTTGCCGGCGGCGTGGGCGCGGGAGGGCGGGAAGGCGAGCAGACCGCCAGCCTGCTTGACTTCGGTCGGGGACGTGTTCCAGTACGGGATC
>JARDXD010000368.1:0-44780 GCA_029218145.1 Aphanocladium album | reverse complement strand
CCCCCCCCTTGGAAAGCACGACAACGGAAACGAATTGTGATTTTACCTGGCGTTGCATACGGAATAATACATGAAAACAACTAGATTTTACTGATGAGATAATGAATTATGCACACACTACGATCCTGTTTCACGTTATGAAGCGTGCATGTCAGCGGCGTCCTGAGTAGCGACTCTATCTGTGACCACACGAGTCCCCTGCAGGAACCACGGTCAGCCTTGCCCAGATTGCACACGCAAGGAGGCAAGCTAAAGAAGTGACATGTGCGTGTGTGTGCTGTCACGGTGGACGAGAAGGTGGTTGGACAGACTGGCTGTACCTGTGATGCGGGTGCAGATGCATCCAGGATCAAGACTGCAAGCTGTCGGCATGCAAGATTTCGACCGAAATCTTGTTCCTGCTTATTTCTCACCGTCGCTCCCCTCCCTCTTGGCCCTGAATTCTATTTTTGAACAAAGTCATTGTTCATCGCAAACCCTGGTCGCAATTCTGTTCCCGCTGTCATTGTGATGGTGGCGTTATTGTGACCGGGGCTCTGGTTGGCTGGCGGAGCGTTACATCGTGGATGCGTGGAGCCACGACGGGCGCTTAAAAAAAAGAGGTAGATGAGAACTCATGACCTGCTGAGCTTTCTGTAAAATTCTCAACGTAAGTTTTTTCTTCCTCGGTATTAAGTCGATTAGGAACATATGTATCTTCTTCTTGCTTAAAAAAAATTAAAAACAATCCGGCTAAGGTGAAGAGGGTTGTGAATAGAGTTGTGTCAAGACTTTCATCAGGTCTGACAGGTGTACCCACGATTTTGGCGGTGGAGAGAGAGCTGCTGGCTCCAAATTTAGCACCAACCACTCAGACTGTGCTTGTAGGCGCCGAGCCTGCCCTTGCTGCATGCATCGTTGCTAGTTGCACCGTAACTCCTTGTCCAATCTGTCGCTAGGAGATTGACAGGTCTGATTGATGAGCGGCCGGGCAGATTGCGCAACAGCTTAGAAGAGCTGCATTTTTTTTAAAAAAAAAAAAAAAAAAACTTTGATCTCGTCTTCCGAATGCTGTCACGAGAAAAGTTTATTCTCTTCTAAAACGATTGCGAATGCTGTGCATGACTTGATCATCCCGACTTATACGCGCCGTATACTACATCACGGACCCTTCCCCAACTGTGCTATCTGGCGAGGAAGGCATAAAGTAAACAAGATAGACTCGAATCTTGATTCCCTAGAACGGAACCGGCACTCCATCACAATGTAAGCATGGCGCCCTCTCCACGGCTGCACCCGGGCATGTGGCTCTCCGCCTCCCCAGCCCATCCCGCCGTTTCGTTTCACCCACACACCAACTAACACAACCCCTGCTGCCCTAGCTTCTGTGTAGCCGCCCAACTCTGGCAGATTCAAACCCCTCACTCACCACCATACCCCATGCTTGTCCAAGGAAAAAGTCTTAAAAATAGTAGCCTCTTGCATACAGCTAAGAAGCATCTTTACCCCTGGTCGCTAAATTCTATTTCTGGTCTCCCCGTTTCAGATCTCACGATGCACGTGGAGAACGTAAGGCGCGTTTTAGCAGACAAGGGGTGTGTGGTCGGCTGTTTTGTTTCAAAGACGGAGCTGAAGCCTAAACGACGTGGATCTATATGTATACCTCGTCTGACCCAAATATTTTGACACTTCTCTTCTTTTTTTTCTTTTTTTAATCAACCGGTCCTGGGCCTTGGTTCTAAGAAATAACTGTTCCTTTTGATACCCATTCTTGCGTCTTCTAGCATTTACTTGCATAGTGGCCAAGTCTGGACTAAAGCCCAGGTGCAGAGACTGGTTGAGTATACACCACATTCCTTTTCGCCGCGATTCGCTCCTTATACCTCATCTTGCATTAATCATTACCTCTTTTGAGACAATTTATATACCCTTGTTCAAAATGTCTCTCAAAGACAAGATCTCCTCGCCCCTCGAAGCTGGCACCTCCCTCCTTGACGCCCACCACCTCCCGCCGCAGCTCCTCCCAGCTCTCGAGTACACCTCTAGTCGACTCGCACGCAAATCTCTCCACTTGACCCTCGTCGTGGCTCGTCGCGACTACCAGCTGCCGCCGTCGCCAGTCCTCTGCTCGCCGCCGCTGGGGTCGCCCGCCTCGCCCTCGCAGAACCGATTTACCAGACATCTCCACCTGCCACGATGGGGTCGACAGCCCTCCTTCTCTCCCTCTTCTGCCGCTTCGTCCATGCCGACCTCTCCTCGATCGATCATCTCCTCGCCCGCATACACACCCATGTCGTTGGAATTCCCCCGACACCAGCAAGGGCCGCTCTCGCCTCGGTCGCCCATGTGGCCACTTACACCCATGACACCCCTCTCACCGCCGCCAATGACCCCGTCGACAGCGCTATCCTCCATCGCGACGGAAAGCTCCTCGTACGGGTTTCCCATGACGCCGCAGCATGGGGTGCGCTTGATACACCACGGCAATCTGCCACCCAAAGCCGAAAAGGCGTTGCAGTCAGCTCTCGCCAAAGCAAGCCGCAAGTCGAGCGCTGGCGCGCACATCGCGCCAGCACTGAGTGCCCCTGCCTGCGGCTTCAACGCGGCTCTATTCAACAATTCCATTGCACAAAATGATGTCTTATTTTCATCCGATGGCCTCTCTCTCATCTCCTTTGACCGTCTGTACAGCCTCAAGGCGGCCTTGTCAAGCTACTCCAAAACGGGCTCTCCCTTGCGGCTGGAAGATGCCGTGGACGAACTACGCCGTTATGTGCTAGCTTGTGGGAAGAAGGTGTCCAAGATGCATCTATTGAGATCGTATGATTGGCTCAACGTATCACATTCAGCACTGGTGGATCTCGACCGCATGTACCGGCGTGCGTACGGTGGCGTTGAGATGCAAGGTGGTATAGAGGGAATGTACTTTGCCCCTGTTCCAGAGTCTTCTGTCTGGTCCGATGAATCGGATGATGAGGAGATAGAGGAGGAACTTTACCACGACCAAGACAGCGGCGTGTATGTGGAAGGACTACCAGACAGTCCGACTATCGAAGTAGCAACAATCGGAATGGCCGTGAGCACCACGCCGGTGCCTATCCAGCTGAAGCGATCGCCATCTCCAAAGATGCCTCTCTTGCGAGTGCAGACCAGCTTCGTCAAAACACCAGCAGTTCGTCATATCGAGAGGGTAGACACCAGCAATGATACGAAACCTCCACCAAAGCAGCCTGAGTCGGAGGAAGACGTCTTGACGGCTCGTCCAGATGATGAAGCGGGCGAAGCAGCCGCACTCAGGAATCAGCTCTGGCACACCGCACAGTCAACATCGATTGACCAAGTCCTCAGCCCGGGGCCTGATCCGCCACCACGAGATCAAGGCGGGCCTATGACGCCAAACGGCTACGATGACATTTCGCCAATAACAAGAGGCGAATGGGGCTTTCTCATGGTCGATCGAGACTTTCAGAATGCGAGGACCGTGGCGGTAACAACGTGCTAAGCAAGCACGAGACATGATGACATGAAATGTACAGATTAAGCTAGCGTTGGCATATTTATTCTTTTTTTTATAAAAAAATTGTCCGGTTGCTATTTTTTCGAATGGGGTATCGTTGTGCGTATGTTTCTATATGTACAGTAAAGTTTGAAGCATCCCTCACCAACCGTAGCGGCTCGACGCCTCCTTGCGGTTCGACTTGCCCTTGGCGAAGCTGTCCTCGAGTGCGTCCTTTTGCGTCTGCACGTTGCTGACGAGCTGCCGCAGGCTGTGCTTGCCGCCGCCCTGGATGGAGCGCACCGGGTTGTGCGTCTGCTGCTCGCCGCTCGCCCGCAGCGCCTCGTTGTGCTGGTACTCGCGGTCCATGTTGAAGTTGACGACGCGCTGCGCCGCGTGCGTGCTGCTGCCCGCGCGGCCAAACAGCTCCCGTCGCGCCGTCGCCGACAGGTTCATGTCGTTGGCAATGTCGCCGACGGATTCGACAGCGGTCTCAGCTGCTGCTGCGGCTGCCGCCGCCGCAGCCTGCGCAGCGGCGTTGTGCTCGTCGGTGTAGGATGTATCAAACAGAGGCTCGTACGCGCCGCTGCCGCTGGACAATGAAGGGCCGGGCGCGGGTCTTGTGTCGTCGGTGGAGATGGAGAAGAGGGAGACCTTCTTCCTGGGCGGCGCGGGTGCCGGCGTGGCCGCAGATGCTGGTGCTGATGCCGCTGCGGCGGGCTTGGTATCTGCGGGTTTGGGCTTGGGGGCCGCGGTGGACGTCTTCTTCTTGCCTTTGGCGACGGAGAGCGGCCGGAACATGAGCGGCTTGCCCGTGAGCTTCACTTCCGACGCAGGCTTCTGACCTTCGGGGATGGACGGCTCCGCGGCGACGGCGCTCTTTGGCGGCGGCAGGCTCAGCCCTGAGCTCTTTGGCTGTGCTGCGTGCGACTCTCCGTTTCCGTTTCTGTCATCTGTCGTCTCGGCGTCCGTCGCGGACGAGGCGCCCGCGTCTCTGCTGAAGCCAGGCGCGGCGCTCGTCCGTAGGCCCAGGCCGGGCGCTCTCGAGCCTCCGGCCGTCGGCTTGGCCGCTGCGTTCTTTGGCGCCGGCAGAAACGAGTTGAAGCCGGAGAATCGGCCGCCGCCCGCTGTCCGCGCCCGTTTGGCCGGTGGCTCGTCGCTCGGGGCTGCTGTTGCTGGTGTGGCGTCGGTCGCGGTGCCGGCGAGGTTGACGATGATCTTGCCGGATTTCGACTTGTTGACGCCGGCCTTGGACTTGGGGATCTGTTTTGCGGGAGCCGCTTCGGCCTCTGACCCGGAGGAATCCGACTCGGAGTAGTCGACGAGACCCATCGTTCGGTGTTGGCTGTGGGAGTTTTCTGTGTAGATGATGAATTCATTCGCGCTCGGGAGGCGAGACTTTTCTCTGGGTCTGGCAGGCTGCCGTTTAGTGGGGTTGGTGGCGGCAGCACCAGGACAGTCGATTCTTGAACGTATGCTTTGTTAGAGATATGTAAAATTTCCAGCTAATTTGCGGATTCATTTATTCAATTTCGATTATTGAAATACTTAAATTCAATCTCTCAGGTTCTGTCAGATACCCAGAATCACACTCTATTATTAGGTTTGAGAAACGAAGCTACCATACTGCCTCAATGAGAACGAAAAGCCAGTAAAAAGCCATGTGGAATTGATTAAACAAGTCGACGACGCACGTACCAACTGAATATGTAGTTGACTAACAGAATAATAGAGGATCCAATTGCGGGAAAGCGGGCATTAGGGAAAGCCGTCTTAATCCTAAACGCTAAGCAGAGTTCTGAGAACGGTCCATCACCGTTGAACGTCTATTACCACATCGGAGCTATGTCCCTTGTATGGATGCGACCATGGTGAAAAATGTGAAACGCTCCGGCATTTGCCGTCATGTCGCTAATCAATAGCACAGGAATATGCTAGGAATATATATCCATTTCTTCATAGCAGGGAGATTATAGCGCAGATTCCGAGCAGTTTACTTGCCAGTGCGCTTTGTACGAACGTTAGACTCAGAGGCTGAAGTCGATATTGGTTGCCTCGTGTAGACATCAGCATCATATTTTTTCTTAACATATAAACAATTAGGTTGTATTCCATAGAGCATGAGGCGGATCTTTGTTGGTCACCGGGTCTCGCCCGTGGCCGTCGACCAACTGGGGAAGGGTTTAGACAAAGCATGGCGACGATAGCGACACCGTCATAGAAGTCAGAAGATTGATTTTGGCTTTTTGGCATCTAGTATTCCTAACCCTTTCCTGCCCTCTTCTGAGTAACAAATTAATTTTTAGCATGTGGTAGAAAACAAAGCATCGCCGAAAGCAGTCAGACAGTACCCCTAGAGCTGCTGCAATAGGTTTACTAGCGCGCTACTAGCAAGTGCTCCGGCAGGTGAGTGATCTAGGTGCTCAAATAAGTACTCTATCAGGCACCATGTACTTTGTAACACATTTTCGGGAGCGCTGTCCATTGTTTTGAACCATAAGGTCTTAAAGAGACTGATACGTTTCCAGTTAGACTGAATGTCGATGAAAGTGTCGCCCCCGTTGCCCGTAATAGGACGCCAATCAGCGAACTGTCGACGTGGAAGAAACAGTTTCATTTGTCTCAAATCGATCTTAAAATGTTCAAAGGCGCTATCGTTGGTTTCAAACGATACCACGGAGCCTTTTAGAACTCAGCAGGTGAATGTGCTCGGTGCTGAAGGGGCTTCCCATTTGAGAAAGGGTAAGTCACCACCACCAATAATTCCATTTGAGGGGGTCTAGCAGTTTATCTCTGACTTTTCAACCAAGTAACCTTGGCAGTCCCTCGGGTGGTGTAGTTGAGAACAGAGATTTGGGTCCCAGTTTGAAACTAAAGTAGTATCTAGGGTAGTGGTGGCTTACAAGGCCTGTCCACTTCATCCATACATACTCGGGGGGTGGGCTGATGGCTACAGCGAAATGCTCATAATACGTGCGATTTTCGATACCGATTCAGGTGTAAATGTTTATTAGCGAAATCGGAATTGAATATTGGAATGAGTGACGACTGTTGCCAATTTTGAGATTGAGTTGGCTTGTATTCAAGTGTACCAGAACGCCAGTGGATCATGTCGAGCTCACGTCGCTGCGTCAATGTGGGGGAGCTCGCGCTTCAGACCCCGATTTCTTCTCTCCATCTCCGTTGTCGCCCTGTGGCACAAAGGTGCCTGAGAATCTTGTCGCGCGATGTGCATCAATACATTTTATACATAAATCAATTACATATAGGGATTACCCACCACCCGCCGACATGTCCGTCATCCAAGCCGAAGAGTGAGTATGCGCTGCACAGCCCGCCTGCTGATGTGTCTCCTCCCGTCGCATCGATTGTCAGCTAACACATTGCCAGTCTTGTCTCCTACCAGCTGCGCACGAGCTACCTCAACGACATTGCCGATGGCGTGGGCGAGCGGCTGCTCACCGTGGACGAGAGCTTCATCAACACCGCGCCCTTCAAAGCCGCAGGATGGCGTCCGACGTCGAGCCACAAGCGCACGCACTCCCCTCCGATCCCGACGGCGATTGCATCGGAATACTTTCAGGCGCCGCGCCAGCTCGGCCTCTCGCTGGAGGACGGCGAGGACGACGGGGGCATGCTGACGCACGGCGGCGCCGACACCATGGGGCCCGGCATCGCGACTAAGAGGCGCAGGCGCCGGGAGCAGATGGAGGAGGACGACAGCAGCGACCTGACGGACGAGAGCGAGGAGGAGCAGGACCAGCGCGACGCGCAGCGGATAAAGTTCGCCAAGATGCCCCTCCGCCACCGCGCGGGGTCGTCGCCGCTGCAGAACACGTCCCTCAAGCAGCCGTTTGGCAGCACGTCGCCGCGGGCGGTGCGCCGCGGGTCGCAGTCGGCCCTGGAGACGGTCAAGGAGCGCCCGCGGAGGGACACGGTCACCAGCAGCGAGATCTCATCCGAGAGCGAATTTGATGTCCCGCATGCGCAGCGCCACCGGGAGGCAGCGCGGGCGGCAGCGCGTACGCTGAAGCTGCAGGAAAAGATCAATGAAGAGCCCACGCCGGGCATCAAGCGAGCCGATACGACATTGCTGCCCGAGGAAGAGGAAGATTCGGACGAAGGCTCAGACATGTCTGAAGATTACGTCGAAAGCATAGACTCGGCATCTATCCTGGACGCAGTTGAGAATCCGGGTACGCCAACTCACCCGGTGGTCGGCACGCCACCGCGTAACTACCGCAGGCACTCTACGGTGCGCAAGTCTCAACTCCCCACCGAGCCTTCAAAGCTGTCAGCGCTGCCACCACCCCGGCCTCTCAGCACTATTCGCCCACTCAGTATTATACAGCCATCCAGTTTGCTCACGCAAGCCTTCAAGGCCAAAGAGAGCAAAGCCTCAATACCGTTTCAGAAATTTGCGCAATATAGTGGACAAGGGACCCCTGGTTCCATTGCCGTTCGAATATATCCAGCATATGCTAAAACAGCGAGCAAGCCTTTTGAGGTTCCCATTCGGCCTCGCGTGAGCGACGGACAAGGCGCGGAGAGAGCCGTGACCGTCGCTGACCTCATTGGCCTGAGCTTATATCGATACAACGAAGAGAAGAGAGAACCACGTCTACCTGGCGACAAGTTGAATATAAACTGGTGGACGCTACGAATGGTAGAGGATGGGGGTGAAGTGGACGATGACTTTCCTCCGTTCGAGAGAACCAAGCCTCTGGTTTCTTTTACGACAGTACATAACGCAGGCTTGAGAGGAGGTGGCCGTATGCGCTCCAACTCGAGAGCATTTGACGATTTTGCTTTGGTCCTCGCAGACAAAGACGAGTATGAGACGAATAAAAAGCTCACGCCACAAGATGACGAGGAGGCAGCACCACAGTCCGCCCCGATCGCAAGCATCCCAGAAGAACCTCGCAAAGAAACACTACAGCCAGGCGTGGCTGCAATGCAGCAGATACCTATGCGAGTGCGACAGAATCCTATTGTAACGACTACGTATCGTCCCAATACGCCGCTTGCCGACGCGCCGCAGACGCCGAATGTTCTGCCCAACACCAACCGAGGCCAGCAGAAATTGTTACGCGTGCACATCATGTCGTCGGACACCGTCCCTGGCCAGATGGTCACGGTGGATGTGACTACGGACATGTATCTGGAGGAAGTGCTCGACCTCGTGTGCCGCAAGAGGCAGCTCGAAAAGGCGAATCACGTCCTGAAGCTGCCCGGGTCTGGCGCGCTGGTGATGATGGACCGGCCGGTCTCCTCCATCGGCAACGTTTCGGACCTGGAGCTCTACCGCCGCCGCTTCGCGACGGATGGGCCCATGACCATGGCCGGGTCGCCGAGCAGCGCCTCGCCTCGACCCGGCGCCACCGCAGCCTCTCTGCCGGAGAGCCAGATGCTGCGCCGGGCCAACAAGCAGCGCGGCGCAGGCGCTATGATGGGGATGCACCCGCTCGCGCGCGAGGGCCTCCCGCCGGAGGAGCTGAGCAACGAGGACTCGAAAAAGTACACGGTGTGGCGGAAGCAGCCGATGCGGCTGGTGCTAAGCGAGCGGCTGCTGAGCATCGACGGGGAGTACATTCACATTGTGCCGGCGTCGGCGGGCAAGGCGCTGCGGGACAGCACGAGCAAGACGACAACTGTGCACTTTAGCAACGTGATTGGCTGCAAGGTGCCGCGAAAGCACCCAACCAATGTCAAGGTATGCATTCTACGCTTGAGCTTGTCCCTATTTTTTTTTGGTCCTGGGGTAAATATGCTGACGTCATCGTTATAGTTGGTGGTTTACAAGGCAACCGAGACTAAGCGATATGATTTCGAAGCGCGCAGCGCCGACGAGGCGACGGAAATCGTCAGCGAGCTGAAAAAGGGAATTGCTCCGTACAACCGGGATATATGAAGCTAGGAGGTCAAAGAATCGGAGAATGGCTCATTCTTTTGGATCAGCAAGTGTCGGTGAGGTGGACCGGATTTACAGGGACCAGAAACAGTGGTCTCTCTTTTGTATTGTGGTGCAGAGCAGCCAAACCAGTTGACCAGCTCTGGAAATCAGCCAACCCATGTAGATGAAATGAATACCTATGACAATGTGGCTGATGCTAGTAAACCGCCTGCTGAGCCACAGGATGCATTCGGGCTCCATCCTTTCAAGCCATGATGCAGGATGCATGTGCTAGTGTAACCAAGAAACAGAGAGACATGGAGACGTTGTGGAAGACGACCCCTGCACATTGTTTTAAAGATATGCGGGTGTGGTGAGAAGCCAAGGCGGAGAGGGCTTGCTGAAGAGGAGCAACAAGGGCGACGTAGGGCAAAAAAAGCTTAGCTACGTGATGCAAGAAAAGGCTTGGTATGGCTCGCATGGCATCATTGATGCAAGAGGCCGCCTCCAGCAAGAGTCCTGCTATCCCCACATCGGCCACGAGCGAGATCCATGTTGCATCCGTCTCCGCTGTAGCATGCCATGATACATGCACCAACTATGATGCCGCCATGGTTTGCAGTTTGATGTGTGTGCCAGCATCTTGCGAGCGCAATCACAATGATGAAATGCCCAGGCGCTACTGTAGAGATGGGGGGTTACTCTGTTACGAGGGCGACGTCGAGAGAGATTTTAGCCTGCAGCCGTTTTGTCTCTTGCTCAAACGCAAACCAGTTACCTCACCGCGCAGCAAGGAGGCTAGCTCAACTAGCTCGGAACTCGCAGCCATGCTTTCCAGGGCAATCAAATCGTTCTACCAAAAAAACAGTCCAACGCAAAAAGCTGGGAGGGGATCAGATGCAACGCTGGCTGTCGCGTGCATTTCTCTCTTCTTTTTTTGCGGGTGTGGCTGGTTAGGCTCTTGCGCCATCACGTATTTTGCATGCAAGGCCAGCAGCGCAACAGCAAAAGGCTTGAAGGAGCAACATGCATGTGGCTCACAGAGAGGCAGCCTCGAGGTAAAAATAGAAAGAGCTTACGTAGATCTTGACTCGAGGAAGCTCTTGATTTTCCCCAGCCAGAGGGTATTTTAGGGGTCGCACGTAAGCCTTTCGGGGGATGATCTGAAGGGGGGGGAATGAATCTACAGTGGCATGCATAAGTAGTGGGCAGTGAAGACGCGTGCCGGTATGGGGTTTTTGCTGGCAAGGCAGTGCAAGACAGACCCCATGTTTCCTATTTTCAGCATCTAAACTCTGCGCAAAGCCGATGCATCTCAGCAAGACATTGCCGGCTCACTATTATTAGGTATCAGATAGGGGCGGCGACCAGAGCAGCGCCACGTTGGCACTGCCACACACACACACCCTTTGCGCATTTTGAGACGAGGTCTCGATGTAATGCTACGCTGGCCTGTTCTGCCTTTGATCCTGCAGAAAGTCGACATTCGGGAGTGTGGGCTTCAGTTGGTCGCCGTAGGCTACGTAATGCATGGGAAAACCTTTTCGGGGCTGGTCAAGGAAAGCCAAAGCCAGAATCACCGGTTCAACGTCATCAAGTAAACGGCCAAAGGAAAAGGCTCAGAACAAGGGAAAAACAGAAACCCTGGTGTGAATGATGACGCCACATGTGGCTGTGTCCGGGTGTGTCGCGTTTATGTGCCAAGGCACCAGCACCGCCAGCATAGTAACAGAGGCAAACGGCTCCCCCGGCTGGCTCCATTTTGTCGCAGACGAATCTCGATCTAGTGACCAAGAAAATTGAAAACGGGAACCAAATGTCGCAAACTCTTCAGACTTGGCTTACCAGTTTTGAGCTATTACTTTTGAAAAGAATCCTTGAGAAGAAATTGACCACTTCCAATTGGCATAGTCTATTCGAAACTTTTGTTGACCCTCGCCCCCCCCCCTTCCCCCGGTACCTGGCATGCGATCGTCGCCCTGGTCGAAAGGAGGGCCCCAGCTGGCATGATATGATGCAATGGAAAAAGTTCGACAAGAATATCGCTGATGTCACTGCCTGAGCGAATGGCGTCGCGCAAGCTCCACTGCGCCACACCAACCCCCGGAAGCAACTGCAGCTTGCTGCAATCTTGCTTTTCGTCGCCTATGCTGACAACCAAGGCATACCTGGTTTCATTAATAAGTAATACTAGGCAAAGGGGGGCGTGGCTACAGGAATAGGCCGTTGGGAAGCTGTGGCTGGGGTGCCACAGTTCATACTTTCTTTTCGTTTTGGCCCCTGGTAACAAGAAGAGTCCAGGCCATCAGCAGAGACGACGCATCCACCCCCCACGCCCGAGCAAGGCAGCGCAGCGCGATGATCAGACAGCAGGAGGTGTGTGTGTAAATGTCTAGTTTATTCTCCTTCTCTCTCTGTAGCCCACCCCGGGAATAGGACCCTCAGATATCAAAGCATATAAACTCGAGCTCCCCCCTCCCATTCCGATAGACTTCCTTCTCCCTCCTCATCAAAGCCGTATACCCAATCTACATCAACAACTCGCACACTACACCACTCTCAAAAGCTTTCAGCTTCTCCATATATACCCAACACCATCAAAATGAAGTTCACCAGCGCCGCTACCCTCGTCATGGCCATGGGTGCTCTCCTCGGCGGTGCCGCCGTCGTTGCCAACCTGTAAATTTCGATGACCTCTTTTTTGAAAGAATCGAGCGTTGTATGAAATTTCCTTGTTTTTTATAATATATAATACATCACGACGAAAAGCTGGTCCTTGCGTACGCTAGACTGGCACAAGAGGGTGGGATGATTGTTCCATCCTCGGTATGGACACGCCGCGTCGTCCGTGCTTAATCCATGAATGTAACCATATCCCAAAGATTTGGGCTCGCAAAGTCGTTTAGCGACTTGCGATTAATACAAACAAATTTCAACCAAAACCTCCAATCATCCTGTCTGTGTATATACTCCATCCAACCACTTCGCACTCTGGTATGCCAATATTTACATTAGCGGTATTTAGACTTTAAGCTCGGACTGCCGACTTCGTGCACCCAAGGGCCCATCGACATCCGTAAGTTCGAGCCATATGCAGGCAACAGAGTTTGAGAGCAATAGCGTTTCAGCAAGCAGAGCATACCTATTCCTACCAAAAGTCCGAAGCTTCCATTCCTGGGTATCATGCCATCATCCTTCGCGCTTTCGCATATCTGCCCACAGTTTATCAATGATTTGGAAAATGGCCGTTACATCCCTCATCACCTTCTCATCCACCTTGCCGCCCAAACGTTGCTGAATCTTGTCCGGATGCCACCGCACGCGCTCGTCCTTGAGCTTCGACACAAATGCTGATTCGCCAATCTCGTCCGCCGCCAACCCGTGGACGAAAAATGTGCGCACCTCCTCGGCATCAATCTCTTCTTCCTGTCCGTCTTCCACGATTCCCCAGCCGGCGGCTCTCTTGGCCACGCCGTCTTTCCACGGCCACGCAATGTTCTTGGCCGCTCCGTCCCAGTTCTCCCATGCTGTCGTGTAGTCTTCCCAGCGCTGTGCCCAGCGTCTCTTGGCGCGCCGCTCTTCGCCGCGACGGAGGCTGTGGTCCATCTCTTGCTCCAGCTTCTTCGTGTAGCGCGCTTCTTGCTCTGCCTTCTTGCGCCGCTCCTCGCGCCGGGCGCGCTCTTCCAGCAGACCCGCGTGCGTCTTCTCCCACATTTTCTGTCGCACGTATGCTACGTATTCTTCGTCCGTCATGCGCTCGAGTTCGCCCTGTGGGCCAACTTTATCTTGTTCGTAGGTGTGGACCGGCTGTCCATAGACGCCTTCCCAGTACGCCGCGCCCTCATCGTCTGCCATGGCGTCAAATAGCGACTCGCGGAAGGCTGCTTCCGGGTCGAGTGGCTCTGGCTCGTATAGCTTCGGCGGTGTCGGCGAGCGGCTGCGGTGCCGTCGTCGGCGGTGGTGACGATGTCGCCGACCCGAATCTTCTCCGCCATCATGCTTAGTATCTCGGTCTCGTGAGCGATGACGCTGGCGATGTCGATGCGAGGAGTCTTCCTCGCCCTCAGCCCGACGCTCCCGCGAGCGGTTTCGTCGGCTACTTCGATGGCTGCGGCTGGATCGTTCACCTTTGAGCTTCAGCCGGCTGCGCCGCGGCCGCGTCGTATCGCCGTCACTGGCATCGTTCGCTGTACCCTCGGTTGCTCTCTCTTTGGGCGACCGTGGTGGTGGGGTACGTGAGCGAGAACGGCGCTCTGAACGTCGATGTCGGGAAGGCGGACTTGAGTGATCCTCGGGGTTGATTGAAGAAAGAATATGCCGTCTCCTGGGAGACGTTCTGCCTTCATTCATGGCGGCATTGTAATAGCGACGCGAGTTGGGTGCAATGATGCAGAAAGCAAGTTGGCGCTTGGTCTAAATAATTTTGAAGCCTTGATCCACTTTTCAAGACACCGTCCTGACAGAGCGATTGGCGGTCATTCCCTCTCAAGCTCTATTATTCGTGCTTTCCTAGCTCAAAACCACAGTGAGGCTATATATTGAAGAACTTGACCCAAACGGTCTTCTTTCAAGGGCTAATATCAGATATCCGCGTCCATCATTACCGTGTTGAATATTGTTAGGTGTTTGGCCCGTTTCACAGCGGGAGCATGTTACTAGCGCCGATCCAGCTCTTACAGGGCAGCTGTAGAAAATACAATGCCGTTAGGGGACGGCGATGCTTGAATGTGCAAAGATACGGTCAGTCTCTAAGAAAGCATCGATTGCTACAAATTATCCGAAGCAAAATTGGAAAGTCACCTGCCGTTCATCAATCAGATTACAGTTTACTGCCATGCACGCAGGCCGAGCGGATGGGGCCACGCAAGGAGGTGGAGGGGCCGCGGCCAGCATGCGTCAGGCTCAGGCACAACGTGCGACCAGCCTGTCTTCCCGCCCAGCCTTTTTGGACAGCGAGGCGCATTCGGGGTTCGGCCAGCAGAAATTATTGTTTCATCACTACACCAGTGAAACTACGTCACAGTAGAAACTACACATTGTTCTATTTGCGCGCACAACATATGCTATGCAGCTGTAGCTAGCTCTGCAGCAGCATTTCCAACTACGACCAGGTCTTTGCCAAGAAGAACACGCAAGCTGTCTGCCCGAGAGCAGCCATCGCGACAATGGCTGGCCTTGCGCTTCTCATCGTCCTCTGTGTGAGCATTGGCCGCCCTTACTCCACGATGATGCCGTATGCTAACCACTTCTCTGTTTAGGCCGTCATGGCAGTCGCGTAAGCCTTGCGCATCCCGCACACGAGTTCCTCGAACGAGCGTTACTGACATGATGCTTCCACAGGTCTTTCTTCGCTGGCGCATTACCTCTCTCGATGAACCTGTCGCAATCCCAACTCCGATTGATATCTAGCATAGGCGTGGGTGTCCTCGTTGGCACCTCGCTGATTGTCATCATACCCGAGGGCATTGAAGCAGCCTCGACGGCGCCGATTGCTGCACACGATGCGAAGACAGGCCAACTGCTGCGACGAGTACCCCGCGCCTTAGCTGTCGAGGCACGCAGCATCCTGGCCAATGCTGCCTCCGCCGATGTCTCTAGCGCGACCGAATCTGCAATGGCCACCGAGGGCGACATTGTCCGCAGGGCAGTGGCGCGCGCAAATGAGGCGCTGACATCGACGACTGACCCCAAAGAAACGCCTGGCCACACCAGCCCCAGCGGAGATGACCACACGCAGCACTCCGAAAACGAAGAAAAGCATAGCGACATTCCGACTCTCGAGATTGGATTGTCAATGATCCTCGGCTTCATCCTCATGTTTCTCATCGACCGCCTGCCCCGGCATGCCACCGAAAGCTTGGCCTCGGCGCCACAGACGCAGCACATCAGCATGGACAACCTCGGCGGCGACCGCGCCTCGGTAGACGAGGAGCAGGGCTTTCTCGGTAGCTTTTCGCTGCGCGAGGCACCAAAGGTGGCGCGCAGCATGGCCACCACGATTGGCTTGGTGATCCACGCCGCGGCCGACGGTATCGCCATGGGCGCCTCGGCCGCGTCGTCAAGCATGAAGCTCGGCTTCATCATCTTTCTCGCCATCATGATCCACAAGGCACCGGCCGCGTTTGGCCTGACTTCGGTTCTGCTGCGGCAAGGTCTGTCGAAGCGGGCTGCGCGAGCGCACCTGATTGTGTTTAGCTTGGCGGCGCCGGCTGGAGCCCTGACGACGTACTTTCTTGTCTGGCTGCTGGGCGGCGGCAACATGGACGAGAGCACGGGACACTGGTGGACAGGCATGCTTCTGCTCTTCTCGGGTGGAACCTTTTTGTAAGAGCTTACCTTTTACGTACGATGATGCAACCACTGACCGACCACAGGTACGTCGCCATGCATGCCATGGAAGAGAACGGCTCAAGCCACAGCCACGACCATGCCACCCAGTCGAATGGCTATATGGAAGCCAGCACCAATAATCCGGCCAAATCCAGTGGACCTGCGCTGCGGGATACGCTGGCGACAACGGTGGGCATGCTCGTACCGCTGCTGACCCAAATTGGAGGACATCACCACTGATGTTGCATGGTCTACATGCAGCTCAGATCATGGCTCGCAGAATGATTGCTCTTTATTCACGGATGTAACACAATACGGCGGAGTTTATGTTTATGTTCTAAAACGGTTATTATAGAATCAGCATTACTTTCACTGACGAAATTATTTTATCAACTTGGCTGGCCCGTTTGGCTAAACAAGTGACTAAAGGCTCATGTTGATGCCAGGCACTTTGAAGTCGATGAAACTGAGTATATTCTGTTCTAAAATATCAAGTTAGTCGCCACCGGCGACTTCAGTTGTCTGGAGCCGCACTAGCAACGTAACAGGTCTTGCTCATAACTTATCCATCACCGTGGACTCGATACTCAAATCCGGGTTGCATTGACTGCTGACTGGTTTTGTTAGTCACTTACCTTTTCAAAAGCCAGACCAAGCTCGAATATCAGTCTTCGATATCAGACAGAGAAATCATGTCATAGAATCGAGGTCGTTTATCACCCCACAGCTTTCGAGGGCGTTCCGACTCTTCCTGGTTCAGCTCCACGACTGCCGTGCCAATGTTCTCCTGGTCCTGGCCAGTGGTCAGATATGTCCAATGCAGATTGGTCAATGCTCCCTCGGTTCCTAGATTTTGCCACGTTAGTAGATGAAAGGCTTTTGCGCGTTGATCCAAACAAACTTGGAACTCTGCGGCGCAGTGAGGGCACACAAAGATATACGGCATGGTGGGTGTAATGTGAGCCCAGATGACAGAGTCGACAATTCCGGAAGTGTTCGACATGATGTTGCGGTCGAGCTTGGGGCAGCATTCCGGAACGAGATGGATTGCATCATTGGGAGTGACACTGGCGTCGTCTTCGTCTGCCGTGACCCGGGCCTCGGTTTTTCGAAGGTATCGGCCCTTGACGATGCGGTGCGTTCGTTCACGCCGCACCGAGAACTGACCAATCGTGAAGAGCGAGATGTGGCCCCGAAGAAGGTGGCCAAGATACGCGTCCTGCTCTTCGGTGAGGTCTGGCAGCCGGTACAGCTTGAGGGCCAACTGGAGGTGGTGATGATGCTGAACGTACTGGCCGTTGTTCAAGACGAACTGGTGCGCCGCAGCCACGGCGCAGGAGCTGGACGAGCCCGCGTGGCGGATGGGGTGGTCGTTGTGGTCGACCTGGTGCAGGGTCAGGCAAGACTGGCAGGCCCATCGTCCGGGGTTTTCCGAGGCAAGAAGATACAGAAATTCCAGCATCTCCTCTGCAGAGGCAGCAGGCGCCCTGCGAAGCAGACGGGGGTGAACGATTGAATGAAATGCCCTGCAGGTTCGGGAAAGAACCAGCAAGTCTCGTGGAGAGAGGTAGTCGGCGACGATTCGGAGAATGTCGACGGGCAGCTCCAGGATCAAATTTGGCGGAGGGGCGTTTCGTGCATATTTGCAAAGATAATCCTTGAGACGGAGAGATATCTGATTGAGAAGCGGCATGATAACTAAAGAAAAATGTCAAGATGCTTTCTCTGTGCTGAAAGTTAGGATGGAATTGATGAATAGAGGTTGGGGAGCAGTGTAAGCGTTGATTGCCGGATGGTGATGATGATTTGGATGTTTCCAGACGGCGGAATAGCATGGTTTTTATAGTAGTAGAGAAAATATGACTTGAAAGAAGAAGCTTTCATGATGAATGTTTCTTTGTTATCAGCCAAAAACGTTGGTGTATTGCCTTGTTGGTGCTTTTGATAACAATGACAAAAGCTTATACAAAGGCGAGCTGATTATTGTACAGGAAATGCAATAAAGGCGTAAGAATAATGTGATTTCCTATTCTACATCCCCTTCAGTCAAAAGATTAATGGGCGATTTGAAGTAATAAAATGCATAAAAAGAAGTTAAAGAGATGAGAAAAGGCAGAAAGAGGTGCTCACCATTCGCGTGTCCATGGATGTAAGAGCTGGGTAACGAGTCTATGCATAGAAGCAGCAACGCCAGCGGGCTCAAAGAGACGGAGCATGATGTATAAAGAAACATTTCTGCAAGTGTATTCCAAGAGTCTCAGTGTTAGGTATGTATTATGATTTGATTTTTAAATGAAAATGAGTGTTTTCTTCAATTCCTTTTCCTGGATCAAGATGGGGAGCAATATGTCACCGCGCAGCCAGTGTTCGAGGCGGCCCCACATATAAGCCAAACCAAGATGTCGCCGTCGACTTCTTCGCCTAATTCTTTGTCCTCCATAACACGTCGAAGAGAGTGAACAGGAAAGGCTGTCCCGGAAAAAACTCTGTGCTGCGTCGGATACAGTCTGAAAGAACACACGCAGATTCCTGGCCGTCATGGCCGGCCCCAGCAGCGCTCCCGCGCGCAAAAAAATTGTTCACCATCTTGGTTCACCGTTCACCACAGTGTCATGGTATGCTATTCCGCAGCATCAGCGACGACTGCGTTTCTTTCTAACAAGCCATTTTAGGCCAGAAATCTCCCAGGAAGATCAAGATACGATACTCGAGCTTCTCTGCGAGTAAGTTACCAACCCCTGCTTGCCTGCTGTTGCAAATTCTGACACACGAAAGGTATCTTAGCCCAATCGGCAGGCATCGCCAAGCGCATATTAAGCCGTCCAAGGGAAAGAGAGCTGCAAAGAAGCGCAAGCGACAAGAGAAAGAGGCCGGTAACGATGCTGTGCCAATGGCCGTTGATCCGCCAGCCAAGCCAGAGATTGCGTCGCAAGTGGACGTAGGCTTCAGCTCCATCACCAATAACCTACAAAATGTAGGCGATGGACAAAGCGACGACGAAAAGTCGCAGAAAAAGAAGCAATACTCGATGATATTCGTGTGCCGTGGCAATCAGACTGCCGCATTCAACAGCCACTTTCCTCAAATGGTGGCCGCTTCTGGCAAGGATGTAAAACCAGAACAGGCTACACGGCTGGTAGGATTCTCAAAACCTTGCTCTGACAGACTGAGCAGCAGTTTGGGGATAGCGCGGGTTTCATCTGTAGCGATACAATGCGACGCAGCTGGATCAAGCGCACTGTGGGATCTGGTGAAGAAGACTGTCGGGCCGGTACGGATTGAATGGCTGGAAGAGGCACGCAATTTGCAGTATCAGCAATGTAAAATAGTATCTTTGGAGACGACGGTCGGCGCAAAGAAAGCTAAACCGGCAGCTGCACAGTAGAGTGCTAACGGGCAACATATTTTAGAACACTCGTTCGTTCAGATTCGGTTTACTACCGATCTTGTATTGATTGGAGAAATTATGGAGTAAATATCTATTTAATCACTTACCCATCAAATTAGTGCTGGCTCGGCGCGTGTTTGATTGAATCGTGATTCGTGCCACTTGCAAACGGAAGCTGCAGTCAAGTGTGCTGCTGCCAGCCGCCCGCCGCCAGCTGCCAACAGCAACATATTTCGCTGCCGCGTTTGATCTTCTGCTATTTTCTGCTCTTGCATCTTCAACAACGTCTAGGAGCTGCAATCGCCATCTTCCCACTTCATCTTCTCCCAGGAGTGCTTCCCAACACCAGCCGCTCGAGCATCTATCTCGCAGCCATGACCAACTCATACTATAACGACCCGAAGAAACTGGAGGACGCCATTGCACTGGCACGGAGTTTCTCCAGGGCTAAGCCGACCAACTCAAAGAGTAAAGGGAGAGGCGGCGCCAAGTCTCACGGCCCTGCTCGACCCTTCCACAATACAAACACCTTCCATGGGGCAAACACTTTCCACGGTCCAAACAGACTGCAAAGGACGCAGCCACTTGCTCGTATGCCGCTGCTTTTTCGTCAGATGCAACATCTTCTCACATTTTCATAGGCTCCCAAAGCGTTACGTTTGCGTCTACGAGGGCTCAGAGGCAGCCAGTTCTACAGCGCCATGCACAACATAAAGCGATCCCGATCACCACATGGCAAGTCCAAAATGGTGCTTCCTCGATTACTGGCGGACGAGGACTGGACTTTTTGAGCCGAAAAGATGTGCAGCCGAGTACTCCATCTCAGCCGACAGTAACAAAAACTAACGCTCCACCGATTGCGTCGTCTGGCAACGTCGTAGCCAATGAATTTGAAAGAATACTGGCTCAAAAGCAGGGAACGGCCCCTTCATCTAAGATGCCACTTTTGGAGGAGTTTCACAAACTAATGGCTCAGTTTGAAGCTACAACAGCGGAAACTGACTCATTGGTTGATAAGATGAAGCACTGGAATAGCAAGCTTAGCTGAGATTGCGGAGGTGTAATTTTCAGGTTATTTTTTGTACTGCAATATTGAGACCGATTCTGCGACTCGCATCTGTTGGTGCGGAAACATTGTTTCGTTTCATGCCAAACATGGGGTAGGAGCTCAGGAAGCCGTGGGATTATAATCATGGGTGGATGACCACGGATTTAACTACAATACTGCTTATCAGTGTTGCGACTGTCTAAAGGAAGGAGGCTGGCAACTACGCGCATCTTACATACAGACTGGACCTATACGTACTGTTCTATTTGATCGAGGGAAACAGTAAACGAGGTAAATAAGCTATATGTCAGCGCAATCGATTTAATAATATCGGCATAGCCATTATTCCTGTGAAAGTAAACGCAGTGATGAGCCACGCAAACGCGCACGTGCTACCAGCTGGCAGACCTGCCACTCGTCTGCCATTTACGCCTCTATCCTTCTCCCCATTCTCCCTGCTTCTGCTTTTCACCATTCCTCCAATTTTCCATCCTTCACAATTCCAAGTGTTTGCCCCAAACAATCTTCATGTGTCCTCACAAGACTCCAGCACCGACGCGGTGAGCTACCACTCCTTCACTCGTCCATTTCTTCCCCAACTAACAAGCTCGCTCTGTATATAGCTTCCGCTGCAAAGTTGGGGGAGAATGGAAGTCCTTGACCGAATTCTCCAACGCGCAGCAGAGGATGATTCAGCATGGAAACGTCGATCCCGCCCACAGCGGCATGACGTGCAAGGAGCACTCTGCCGGATCGCGCTCGGAGCTGCGTTGCGAGCTCTGCCTTTTGGTCAAGCCGATTGACGAGTTCAGCAAGAACTCTCGCCGCAAGGGAGACTATGTGAGTACAAAAATTTGTATTTATCGACTCTAGGAACGCTTGATCTAACAGATTGTCTCACTTAGCAATGTCGTCGCTGCGTTGCTTGGGTCGAAATTCAGGAGCCGACTCTCACGCCCGGACCCTTGGAGACTGGCCATATCTCTCCAGAGGAGGAACAGCAGCAGATGCTGCGCCAGCGGTTCTTTACCAGCGAAGACTTCCTCCCCTATGACGACGACGAAGACCTCGTGCCTCGTGTATGAGTTCATGACACCACTTTCTGTTTTCCTTGGTTCCACTAACACGACAAGCGCGCAGGCTCCCATCACCATTCTGTCTGGCTTTGACGAGGAGGCCATCTCCAAGGCCATGGGGAAGGCGTCCGTCGCCGAATTCCTCTCTCACACCGGCGACATGTCCTCCACCCGCTCGGTCGCCTCGCGCTCCTCCCAGCTGCCGCCGCACCTGCGCAGCAAGGCGCCCAGCGAGGCGAGCATGTCCGCCTGCGTCTCTGAGACCTCTTCTGTGCACGGCGATACCGCTCCTCTCCCACCGCACCTGCGCGCCAAGTACGGGCACCTGGCGTCGTCGTCGGCCGCATCGTCCAGCGCGGGCAACACATCCATGCCGACGACGCTCCGCGACGCCGACTCGGACGCGGCGTCAATGATGCACCGGTCGTTCAACGCCTGGGACCCGAGCGGCAACATGGCGCGTCGCAAGGCTGACTCTGTGACCAACGACACCATGTCAGAGACGGCATCGGCTTCGACGCAGAATGATGACCCCAATGTCGTCGGGGACTGGACCAAGGTGACAGGTCCGAAGACGACTTTGCCCAAAGGCAGAGCACGCTGGGGCAAGGATGTGAGTTTTTTTTTTCTTGTTTTTTTTAGCTCTTTTCAAATTGCAATCGGCACATGGCTAACTACAACAGGATCGAATGTCGCCGGCGGACCTTCGCAAGTCCCAGGGTGATGTCCATCAGCCGTATATGCGGCGCGAGATTGACTCGCAGAAGCAGGTTAAACCTCTTGATGCTGGAGCGGATTCAGAGTAGAGTATAATTGCTGGCTGTGGTTAGACAACAGGTCATTTTGCTGTTTTACTGCATGCTTGCTGCCCTCACTAGGAGGTACTGCGATTAGCTCTGATTCTTTTAACAATTTCTTGTTTCCCGCATTACCGCGACTTTGCCAACTGTCACGTTTGCAGTTGGTCAACTTCTAGCTATATTTAATTGTTTCACGCCGCCATTCACAATCCATCTCTTGCAGGTGCTGCAGTGTAGTAGAAATAATGTTTGCTCCATTTCGCACGCGTCTTTTTTTGCCAGGAGGCTGCGCGTTCATTCGATATACGCCGTACTAAATTACACATTGCTACCTTGTAAACCAAGAAAACGAAGAAAACAACCAAAAACAGCAACACAGTGTGTGTGTGTGTATTGACCACTCCCAATGTCCCGACCCAATACCAGAAAAAAGAAACCACAAAAGATGCCCCCAATGCAGTGTGTAAGTGTGTGTGTGTGTGTGTGTGTAGGTTCATGTCCGAAAAACCCCCTTTCCCTGAGAGGCAAAAAATAGCCTCCGAAAATTTGTTTGTACCCGCTCGACATATAGAAAAAATGCAGGAGAAAAAACAAGACGAGGTGAATAAGTATGTTGGTGGTCGTTTCACCTGCTTCGACCGTGCCGCACATTTTTGTGCTACACTTGGCAGCTCGCGCTGCTGTAACCACTCCCATTGGGGGGAAAATGGGCAGACGAATCTGTGCCCCGGACACAATTGTAGAGACCGGAAAGCAAGCCTCTACATCTGTCCGCATGCGCTTCTCGCATTCCCGCTTACAGCTCTCGATCCTCACTACGGTTGTAGCTGCTCGGTGGCGCATTTACGACCGCCTCGGCGTCACCCACTTGCTTTCGCTCCGTAACCTCACGACGTTGCTTGTCCTTGAGACGTTTGCGCAGAACCAGTGATGGGCTGGCAGCCCCGGCGGTGTTTAATTGCTATTGGAGGGGTTCCGAGGACGACGACAGGCGGTTCAGGTGGAGGTAGACGTCGGTGCCGTAGCCTTCCATGCTGATGAGCTTGAGGTCGCCGCCAAAGTAGCGGGCGTAGAGCCGGGAGATGGGCAGGCCGTAGCCGAAGCCAGCCATGGGCGCCTTGAAGTCGCTCTTATCGAAATCGGGGTCCAGATTGGGGGTGCGGTCGACGGTGGTGTACATGTAGGTCCAGACGAGCGGGATGGCGCTGCGGGGGATGCCGCCGCCCTCGTCGCTGATCTTGATGGTGATGTCCTCCTTGCCCTCGGCGACAATGACCTTTGTGACGGGAAACTCTTGCTTGTCCATGCCGTGCGTCTCGACGACGGCGCGGAGGGAGTTCTTGAGAGTCTCGAAGAGCATGTGGGACAGATGGCCCGGGACGTACATGAAGTCGAGGTTGGGGTTGCAGACGAGCTGGACCTTGGGAGCCTCAAAGAGGCCGTAGTGGTCCTCGCAAACGAAGCGGGCGTTCTCGATGGCCTCCTGCGCGAGCTCCCGGACGTTGGTCTTGGTGCAGATGACGCCGACGTAGGCGGGGTCACGGTGGTGGCTCTGGTCGGTGAGGGCAATGTGCTGGCCGAGGAGCATGCGGATGCCGATGCGGGACATGTAGAAGCGGTCGAGGAAGGATTGGATGGTGCCGTCAATTTGCAGACGTTGGCGCTTGCGCTTCCACTCCAGAATACCTTGGGCCATGGTGGTGACGACACCATCGTGGCGGCGCTTGATCTTGTGCAGGGTCTGGGCGAAACGCTGGTTGTAAAGATGCAGCTCGGCGGGCCAGGCGCCGGTGTCGTCGACGGTGGCGTAGTAGCGGCGGGAGAGGGACTTGGCCTTGCCATTGCCGTTGCCATTACCGTTGCCGTTGCCGTTTGTGTGGCCCCAGCCAGTGGGATCCTCGTCGATGGACGGGTTGGGAGTGGCCTCGGAGAGCTGCTGGTAGCCGCCCATGAGGGCGTGCCGCGAGGGCTTCATGAGGCGATCTCGTGTTTCCTTGTCGAGCTGGGGGCGGGGAAGCTGTGTGATTTCCTGGGTTGGGGGAGTCGGGTCAGCGAAAATGGTTCGGGTTAAGGTGCAGACGAGAGAGAGAAAGGCCCAAGGCAGACAGAAAAAAGCTGCTGGCGCCGTCTGCAAGGGATTGAAGAGACTTACTTCGAAAGATTGGGCGTACCAATCTTTGACCTTGATAACCGAGGGCATGTGGTTGACGCCATCGGGCAGGTCCTCCAATTCGCGGACTCTGTGTGCTAAGCGGATGGGGAGTTCCTCGGAGAGGAATTGTGAAGCTCGGAAGAGGGTTCCTGAGAAGAATCGAGTTAGAAACGAGATGCTGCGCGGGGCTGATTCGTGGTTGTTTTTGGCGGGCGATTTTGTCGAGGCACGCGGGCAAAAAACGTGGTGATGCGGGCAGCTGCGGCACCCTAGGATGACGAGCAATAATCTGGGGTATTTCCAAGACTCACCTGTGGACGGCTTGTCGCCAAACTGGACCATCTGGCGCAGACTGACGCCGGTAGCAGGAAACTGCGCATAGTGACGGATGGTGTCCATCAGCTTTTCTGACGCCTTCCACGACATCTCGGGCGATTGTGACTGTGGAAGATAGCTTCGAGCGCGATAGTAGGTGTCGGAGAGAAGACGACGGAGGAGACGCATGGCGGGCGGTCGAAGGGGACCTGGCGGCGCGGCGAACCGGCCCCAGGTGATGGTGGTAGTGGTTGTTGCGGTGGTGGGATTTTTTGGTTTTAGCGGGTGCTACAGCGCATAGCCGCTACCAGAGTGCGCTGTAAGTCGCTGCAAGTCTGGCACCACTATTCCGTGGAGCAGCAACACCGCGGGCTGGCGTGCAGCAGAGTGTGAATACTGGGTCTGAGTCAAACCGGGGAGCGAATCGGAAGTGGCGTCGACGCTATTCTGGCGAGACAAGCAAATGTGCGCTATGCGGTGGTGGTCTGCTTTGGTGTGCCGGAATCGAATAGAGGGGACTCGAGAGCCGAGGTTGCAGCGTCGGGATGCAGTGCTGCTGTGGCTATGACGTGGTGGTGATGGTAGGTAGGTGCAGGTACCTTGTTGGTATGCGCGCCCAATGTATAGCCGTTTGAATATCGTAATGGTTCGTCCAACCGCAGGCTATGGGAAGAAAATTGAAAATTGTCAATCAAAAGATTACAAAGAAACGGACCAAAAAACGTGGGCATCTTGTTCATTTTATTCACTGTCGCGTGTGTCCCTCTACTTAGTACATATTTACGTGAGAAGAGGGGACCTCTGACTTTGGTGGTGCTTCGACCCCGTCTGGGTCCCCCCCCTCTGCTGCCAACCCCGGACCAAGCAGATGAGAGAGCCACGCACGCGGTCGCATGACGGTGCCTATTTTTCCCTGTATAATTAGTTATGGCTCGCAGTGTTATTACCCGGGCTGCAGACCTCAGATCCTGCTAGCCTCGCCTGGGCAGGACATCGGCCACGCTCTCGTGGGGCCCGCCGTCGTGTTAGTGCGGTACGTGCAGCATCGCAGGGCCGCATCTGGAGCGGCTCGTCCACTGAGATGGCGTGCTGCGCCCAGAGGCAGCGCACTGTTGCGGTCCCTCTGAGTAAGACGGTAGTAACCAGCGTGAGAATCTGACTACCACTGCCAAGACTGGTGCATTGGCAGGGATGGAGAAGCGTATCTGCTAGTTTGTAGCTTAAAATGATGAAAGAGACGAAAAGGAGCAAGGATGTCATTTGTCTCAAGTTTGTTCGGGAGGCATTGTGAGACTGGGCAAGCTGGCAAGGAATGAGACGCCATGGAAACGATTCTTGTCATGTTGGAGCGCTGCCTCAAAGACGGACGGATAACGTGGACTATAGCAGAGAGGTATTAGCGTTGAGCTACATCTTCTATACCTAGATTGGCCCTGAGAGCCGCATCGGATCCCGCACTGTATTACTCCCGGTGCTGCGCCTATCTACGGTGGCAGCACAGTCAGCACACAAAGATGCGACGCCATGCCAAAGTCAAAAGTCATGGCACATGCAGGTCGAAATGCCTATTTGGACGTCTCTCAAGACAATGAATACATTTGCTAATACATAATTTCCTACAAGTCACTCACTATCTAACGCCATCTCAGACCTTCGGCAAGAGCTGGAAAGCAACGGAGGCATCAAGCAGCCATCTGGGCACGCCGCTGAGCCGAGTGTACCTTGCGAGCTGCCGGGCCCTCGGTACAGCCACTGTAATATGGATACTGGTTATTTCTTTTTCTCGACAGAACCACACTTGCTAGACGTGAATCCCCTGCAGCCAGACGGTTGCGTGCTCGCCAAAAAAAGACGCCATCAAGCCCATTTCACCATCTTACAGGGGCTCGCCTCGCTGTCAAACCCGCTGAAGCCACTGAAACCATGCGAACAGCTGCAATGCCAGCAGCCTCGTGATGGCTCCACTTTCTTCATCCCTCCACCAATCACTTTCATCTTGTTTGTCTTGCTTTTGCATCGCCTCCATCTCGGTCGTCCGTCAGAATCTCGGCCATCTCGGCGCTGCTCGGACTCGTCACAGTCTGCCCACCAGTTTGTCAATCCCTGTCGTGTGCTTTGCTCGGTACGGGATGTGGCTTCACAGCACGTACAAACTACCAGTACAGATACCAAGACGGCTAACCCCAGAGACGATGCCACCACCCACACATCGACCTTCTCTCAGACTTTGCCCATCACTCCGCTCTCAAGGTCGATGCCCAAGCAAAGCTCGAGCTCTCTACTGGTAGCTCTCCTCCACAGCCGTTTGCTCTTCTCCCCGACCTTCTTCTCCACGCTGCCTCGACAGCTTCATCAATCCTTCCAACCACGCCACGAAAGCTCTCCCGCTCGGGATTAGCGCCCTCTCTGCTCCATGGGCAGATGCAAAGGCCACTTTTTCCTTCCTTGCTGGCCTTGGAAGGAAGTGGCATAGCTTTTTAGCAGCAGCAGCAGCACCACCGCCGGGCTGCACGGGTGCTGCATGCCTGACAACGCTTTTTTTTTTTCGCCTGCATCTCACACTGGCGGTGTGTCTCGCAAAACAACGAGGTTGGGCACTGACCGGGCAGCTTCGTTCCCCTACGCGCCCCCCAGCCCCTGGGTGCAGCGAAAAGAGCCAGGGGAAGTGGGCTCGAAATTCTGATAGAACGCGTAGACGAATAGAAAAAAAAAAAGTCGCGGCCAAGCGTCCTTTTCTCTTTTGGCTATGGAATGGCTGAACGAGGAGTGGCAGCAAGAGGAGGACTTTTACGACAACGACATGCACGCAGTAGAAGCCCTTCACCATAACCACCACTCGCCGCACCACCACCACCATGGCGCCGCGGTTTACCAGAGTCCTGTAGCGCTGGATCGCCGCAGCACCGCTGGCAGCAGCACCAGCAATGGGCCAGCCCCGAGCACGAGCAGCTTCCGAAGCTCCTACGACAGCTATCGCGATGTCCGCGCTGGCCCGTCGTCGCCGTCCCATGTCGCCTATCCGCAGTCGAGCCCGAGCATCATCTCCAGCCTCAACTACTCGTCTGTCCCCGGTGGATGGAGCCCTCTCTACCGCCAACCCTCGTCCACGCCGTCGCAGAGCCAGGTCGCCGCCCCCTCCGCCATCCCACGCGATCGCGGCGCGCGCAACGAGCTCGCCCGCCGTCTGACCCTTCTCGCGCAGCGCCTCGCATGCGGCGACGACATGGACGAGCTGGCCCTGGCCGCGCAGCTGGAGCAGATGGAAAAAGCCGTCAGCCCTCCGTCGTCCCCGAACCCACGACGGCGACAGCTGCCTCAACCGGCCCAACAGCAGCAGCCGTCGCATCCTCCGCAGTCGCCGCAGTCGCCGCAGTCGCCGCAGTCGCCGCAGTCGCCGCAGTCGCCGCAGTCGAGGAGCGAGTTGGGTTCCGTGCTGGGATCGCCAGTGTCCTTGATCCGGTCACAGTTTTCCGACCTATCGCTGGCATCCATGCGCGAGCGGGAGCGCGAGCGCGAAGAGGAACGCATTGCAGAAGAGGAGCGCGAGTCGCGTGAGCGCACTGGAATCGCCGAGGCGCAAGCCAAGCAGCTCATCGCCGAAGCCGAGAAGCTCAACGAAGAGCTGTCGCAGGTGGCCGAAAACCTCAAAGCCAGGCAAGAAGAGATGGAGGTAAGCACGCGACCCCAAGTCCAAGTTTGACAAGTATGCTAACCATATCCTACAGCACATCAATAACCTACTCGTCGAGCGCGCCGAGAGGGCCGCCGAGCGCATCGTCTTCTTGCAGAACCGCGTCTCCTACCTCGAGCGGGAGCTCGACGAAAACGACGACGAGCTCCAGCACCTGCGCATCTGCCTCAAGGCTGTCGAGATCCAGCTCCCGCCCAACCCCGACCAGGAGCTCCAGCGCTGCATCAACGTCTTCAAGGACGACTTTCGGCAGCTCAAGCGGAACCGCGCGCACCGGGCCACAAGCGCCAGCAGCGTTGCCTCGTCTCAAACGCTGGCCTCGGCGCCGACCACACCTAACCCTGGAAAACAACGAACGCCTTCATATAAGCTGTACACGACACCACGAAACGACATGAAATGAACACCACTTTTCTTTACATGATACCACAAGTAGCAACGACCAAAACGCAAATTAGCCTGCCTTTTTCTCACTCTCATGATCTGCTTTCTTGTCCTTCTTGTTTCCTTGTTTATCTACTCAACTTCTTGTTATACTGCATTGACGGAGAAAAGTTTCCTTTTTTTTGGTTCTTGCCACTTTGGCAACACATCTTATGAGACATGTCGGTAATTGACATCCCGGCATGTTGGGGATTTTATTGGAGCACCTTTTGGACGGTTCTTCTATACACTTGAGATTGTTATTCCCCTCGCTTGGATTTTTCCTTTTTATTATTCTTGATATTGTATAACGATACATTTTCCACAGTATGCAAAAGCTGTAAATATTTCTGAATGAGTCAATTTTGCTTAAAAAAAACTATCATGTGGTATATGTCATGCAACAAAACAAAAAAAAACAAAAGTAGTATGTACAGGTCCCCTCATCATTTCTCCTTCTCAAAGCAAATCACGAATCTTCTCGCCAATCGACCGCTTCTTGGCCTCGCTATTCTCCTCGCGGACGTTGTTTGCCCGGACGACATTCATAAACGCATTCGCCAGCGTCGCGCCGCCGATTGAGTAAAAAGCAATGCCCAGCTCCTCCTTGTACGCATCCAGCATGTTCCACATCTCAATCGCCGCAGGCTGCTGCTGGCGACCCTGCACCGCCTCGTCCGGCGCCAGCGTGAAGCGGATCTGGCCGCGCAGCATGTCGCGCTCCAGCGTCACCTTGCCGGGGGCCCTCGCGCGCATGAACGCGAGCACCTCGTCCATCTCCTCGCGCGACGAGGCGGGCGCCGAGCGCAGAGTCAGGCTGACGCTGTAGCCGCCGCCGTACTTGCTGCGCAGCTGGGCCGTGGAGCCGATGGCGAGCATGCGCGACGCCATGATGGCGGTGCGGCCGGCGAGGCGGTCGGCCTCCTCCATGCTGTGCGTGGTGAGCAGGATGGAGTGGTCGTTGGCGATGCCCTCGATGAGGCGCCAGAAGGCGCGCTTGGCCATGGCGTCCATGGCCGTCGTCGGCTCGTCGAGCACCAGCACGGGCGGCATGCCCATGAGCGCAATCGCCAGGCTGAGCTTGCGCTTGTTGCCGCCCGACAGCTTGCTCGCCATGGTGCGCGCGTGCGGCGCCAGGTCCAGCCGCTCCATGAGGTACGAGACATTCTCCTTGATGTTCCTGACGCCCTTGATGCGCGCGTACAGCGTCAGGTGCTGCCGCGTGGTGAGCAGGTCCAAGCAGTCGTGCTGCGGGCACACGCCGAGGTACTTGCGCGCCGACAGGCTGCGCGAGTCGTGCCCGCAGAGCTGGATGTCGCCGCGTGTGGCGGCGAATTCCGACTGGATCATGTTGACCAGCGTCGACTTGCCGGCGCCGTTGGGGCCGAGGAGCGCGAGCACCTCGCCGGGCGACAGGCCAAAGGTCACGTCGTCGACGGCTACGTTGTCGCCGAAGCGCTTGGTCACGCCTCGCACGCGGAGGAGGTCGGTGTCGGCGTTGGACGTGCGGATGGCCTCGGCGTGGATGTCGTTGTGGCCGGCGGCCGCCAGGTCAAGCAGCTCCGTGGCAGAGGTGGACGGGTGGACGGCGTCCGGCTTGCGCCGGAAGACGTGCAAGAAGGGAATGTACGGCAGGCCGCCGTCGACCCAGACGGAGAGGATGCCGAGCCAGATCACCTGGAGGACGAGGTAGAGGATGGGGCCGCCGTACGCATCCATGGCGACGGTGCTCTTGTACGCTGCGTTGGTGCAGCCGAGGCCTCCGGCGTTGAGTCCGACCAGGAGGGCGCGGATGAGGTTGGCCATGGGGAGGAAGAATCCAAGACCCCATGCCACTCCAGCGATGACTTGATCCGGCTTTGTCAGTGTTCCCTGTAGCTACGCGTTAGTATGTATTACACTCGTGGCATTTCATGTTGTAACTCACGTAGACTGTACCGAAGCCAATGGCAAAGCAGATGAGATTGACAGTCAAGGCGGCGAGGAACGCCTTGAGCGGGCCCTTGGAGACGTGGCTGACAATCTGCGCGATGAACGTGCCGCAGATGCCATACAGAGTAAAGATGAGAATCATCAACCACGGGATGCCGACCCAGCCAGTGATGGGAATAAGCGCAATGGTGCTGACGACAGACATGACGATGATCCAGAGGAAGTCGAACAGCATGTAGGCCACCATCTGCGGTGTTCTGCGCACGCCGTTGGCATACTGCAGAGATCGCGTGTTGCTGCGTCGCTCAATGGCCGGGTACACGACGAAGAAGGCGGGATACGCGGCCTGGATGAGGGCAATGAACAGGGCAAATACCCATGCGCCGACTTGCGTGCTCTACGGTCGTGTTAGCATTGTCTCATGTCGGAGTTTCTGTGGAGAGGGGCTGGTGTGCTTACCTTGGAAATGGTCGGCAAGCCGCCGTAGCGGGTATCAATCTCAATGTTACCGGCCGCTTGTTGCCAGATGTTGAGCAGCTTGGCGCCCGTGGGCTCCGCAATGTACTGCGCATACTGGTATGCGATGACCGGGGGGTCGTCCTTCTGGCCGCTACCAAAGTAGATGCCCTTTTGATCCCAGCCCGTCTGGTTCTGCATGTGAGACAGCCAAGCATCTTTATCCTTGATCGTCTTGATAAACCCATCCGCAGTGGTCACGTCGATGCTGTCAAAATCCTGGTACCCAGCCTCTATCTCCTTGTAGATGGACGCGTTCGCGCTCGCGGGGCTCACGGTGAGCGCCGGGCAGTAGCTGCCACCGTATTCCAGGCAGCTTGAGGCGTAGGAGAAGGTCGGGGTGAATGCAGGATTCAAGTGCGCCTGGTACGAGCTGCAGTCGTCAACGACGAGCTTGCGCGTCACCGTCATGAGCCCGACGTTGGCGGCCACGACGATGGCGACGAGGAAAAAGTACGCCCACCACACGCGCGGCAGCACCTTGAAGCGCTTGCCCAGCAGGATGCCCACCTGCGTGCCGAAGCTCGTCTCGCGCCCGGGCGTCATCTGGTGACCCGCGTTGCTGAGCGTGGCCGGCTTCAAAAGCGCAGCAGCAGCAGCAGCGCCGTCGCCGCCGCCGTCGCCCGCGAGGTTGAGGAAGACGTCCTCAAACTGCGGCCCGGCAATGGTGACGTCGTGCACGCCGCCGGCGGAAAACGTGTTGGAGAGCTGCGTGGCCGCGGTCGAGTCCTCCACGGTGTACACGAGGCTGTCTTGCCAGACGGCAGCCTGCCGCCCCGGCACGACGACGGCCAGGCTCTGCGGCGTGCGCTCGACGATGACCTTGTAGCCGCCGCCGTGCCTGGTGCTGAGCTCGGCGGGCGAGCCCTCGGACTTGACCTTTCCGTTTTGCAGCACGACGATGTGGTCGGCGAGCACGTCGACCTCGTCAAGAAAGTGCGTGGTGAAGATCATGCTGCGGCCGGCGCGGTTGCGCAGGAGCAGGTCCCAGATGGCCTGGCGCGAGAGGGGGTCCAAGCCCGACGTGCATTCGTCGATGAGGCAGATGGACGAGCGGCCGACAAACATGCAGGCGAGCTGCAGCTTGCGCTTCTGGCCGCCGCTCAGGTTCTTGGCCATGCACTCGCTCTTGTGCGCGAGGTCGCAGTCGGCGATGAGCGCGTCCATCTGCTCCGCCGTCTCGCCGCCCGACTTGACGCCCGACCAGAGCGCAATGTGCTCGCGCACCGTGAGCTCCTCCCAGAAGACGTTTTGCTGCGGGCAGATGCCAATCTGCGACGGCGCGGCGTCAAACGACACCTGACCGGCGTTCAGGCTCAGGAAGCCGCCAATCATCTGCAGCGTCGTCGTCTTGCCGGAGCCGTTTTGGCCGACGAGACACATGATCTGGCCTCGGTGGGCTTCGATGCTGACCCCGTCGACGGCCTGGTTGCCTTTTCTCCTGCCGCAGCAAAATATCTTGGTCCAGAAGCTGGGGTTGAACTTCTTCTTGAGACCGGTCGCGGAGACGGCCGCCTGGGTCGAGTGTTCAGATGTGCCAGAGAAATGTCTGCCCTTGAAGTTGATGCCGTGCATGAACCACTCGGTGAGCATGGCTAGACCAAGGTAGGCAATGTTTTGGATGACAAAGACGACGAGGAGGGTAGACTGGGTAATGTGGTACAGATCCGGCGTCTCGCTGAAGCTGCCCCGGGCCGGAGGTAGCCTCGAGATATCAGCCGCTTGGCCTTTTACCTCCCATCTTGCCATGTCAAATAGATAGAGCATATAAGTGCAGCTTGGGAAAACAGTGGATAGACCAAGCACAGTGTCGCGCGCCGGCTGGGGATTGATTCTGGTAGTATGAAACTGAAAGGCAACGGCGAGGGCCAGGAAAAAGATGGACACGATGATGGCCGAGACACGCGCACGAGTGAAGAAGGCAGCGGCAAAGACGGTAGCGGCGTTCAGAGACATGCCGAACAGAATCTGCCAACCGATCAAGACGCCCGCGCTGGACGTTGTAAAGAGCAGCTGCCAGTAGAGAATGCCAAACACAATAAAGAGCGGCAGGCAGACAATGTCCATGACAATGATCCAGCTCAGCGTGCGTGCCAGCGATGCCCAGCGGCCGCCCATGCTGTCGATCAGGGCCGACACGCCGGTGTCGCGGTCGCTGGTAACCCAACTGGCTAGGTTGTACACGGTGATGAGGTGGCAGGCAAAGACCACAAAGCCATAGATGCCAGTGATGACTTGAAGCGCGGACCTCCTAACTTCGTCCCTGTTGAACTCCTGCACCGAGCCAAACGCAAAAGCCTCGGCCGTGGCCGACATGTTGGTGATGGCATTGTTGATGGCGAGCTGCACCGGCATGTATACGCCCTCCAGGCCGCCGCCGTGCTTGCCAGTCATCGGGCTGTCGGATCGGATATCGTAGCGCCAGGTGCCGTTGAGCGCTTTTGTCTCTGGTGAGTCGACAAAAGTGATGGCCACATGGCAGCCGTACTTGTCCGTGCTGCACTTGGGAATGAGGTCATTTTCGCTGTCGAGGTGCAGAAGCTTCTTGTCGCCGAGCGGTGCTGTGAACTTGGCGATGATGGCGTCAATGTCGGCGCCGGCGTTGGGGGGCTTGATGATGGCTAGCTTGCCGTTGACGGCATCGTTGAGGGACGGGAGAGCAGCCGGCTGCTCAGTCTTGAACGAGTGCTCTTCGTTGACCCAGATGGGCAGGCGGAGGAGGACGGAGAAGATGACGAGGGGGATGGCGTAGAACTTGATGATGAAGCCAATTGGATGGCGGAGAATGGTGAAGAGGAAGTTCTTCCAGATGAGAGCTCCCAGCTGGCGAAAGAATGACATGATGGGCAACAAAACCCAAAAATTGGAAACGCCCGGAGAAATAATTCTGTCACGCCAATCGACTTACACGTTCTGAAGCTTACAGCGCCATATACTTATAACAACAGAGTGGACGGGACAAGTATCACGAAGAACCCCATAAGGCTGCTCTAAAATAAGAAACTGGCCAATGGCAGGGGTCCGTCGTTTACGGGTTTATTCCCTCCTGAATTCTCCCCTGCTCCTTAGTTCATGTTAACAAGCACAGCCCTGCAATACCAGACACCTCGCAACTGTCTGGCCCTATGCTGGCCCAGCCCACCCGCAAGGTGGGCAGACGACGCGCGTTCTTCGTCCTTGCGCTGCAGCTAGCACCAGCCCTACCCGCCAGCAAATTCCAGCATTTCAGTACAACTTGCTGGCAGAATGCATCATAATGGATCTAGCCTTTTCCTAATCAGTGCAGGTCTCCCGGACAGCGCATCCACCTGCGGTCTTGGCGTGACGCTCAATTGAGAAAGCCAGCGCGCCGCACGACAATGGCACGACGAGCTGTCTAACCCCACCATAAGGCTGTGACGTTGGACCTAGGCAGCTGAGGGATAAGATCGGTTCGTATTTAAAACCCCGGCCGATGCGCTATACCCTTTTCCTGCATGACAGGGTTTGTGATTGGTGGCATATCGTGACGGCGCAGCGCAGAGACCCCAAGGGTTACGCGTTCCCGTGGGGGAGAGCTTCGCACAGCGTCGCAGGATTGGGCAGAGACGGCCTGCTACCAGGGGGGGCCATGCAAGCAGGATTAGTCGAAGCGGAACTTTTTTCTTTTTTTTTTTTGCGCTTCTGTGTGCAGTTTACTTTTTGCTGCATGCTGACGGAGAATTTGGTATCAGGTTGAGCTTGTTCGGGCTGCCTGCTCACCCCCTTTCAGGGTAGTTGAGTGATCTGCGACGAGCAGAAGTAAGAGATGTGGCCGCTGGACACTTCAGCCGACGAATATGATGGACCCGATACGATACGTTACGCCTAGATGAACACGCACAAAAGTACCGCGTGGTATGCCGTCAATGTTTACGCTCCCAGGACAAGACCGGCGAAATGCGTCAGTGGCTTGACTGTTGCGGTGCCAGCCTTGGCTCTGTGCAAAAGTCAGGTATTGCGATGCCGTCAATTTTGCATTTGCACCTCCAGATTCTTCTTTGTTCGACGCCTGTACAGCCACTCGGCTGTCTCAATGACACGAAATATGACTCGGGCTCTTGACAGTATCTTTGAATGCTTGTTGCAGAATGCACAAAGTTGGTCGCGGTGAAGGCTCGAGCCCGGCCGAGGTAACTACTGGAGGACTTTTCCCGGCGTGCTTACAACCCGCAGTGCTGTCAGAAATGTGTACCCGCGAGAGTTGTGGTGAGAACGGATCTGACTAGTAACGGCGGATGGGTAAAGAAACTGAACTGATTTTGTCGACTTGACTATATGTACTATTTGTATCTTGTGCTCCATCAACTTCTCAAGTATTTTGCAAATGGCCTTGACCAATAATAACTCCCTGCGACGTCGCAATCTGTCATCTGTCAGAGCTGATTGTATTAGGTCCCTAGCGGAGATCCGGTACGCACCTTTGAGTCTCACAATGTATCTACGTAATTTATCGCCTCCCTGCTGAATATCCATCCCCAGTTTAGCCGTGTCTCATTTTTCCACAGCTTTGGTCGCCGCTTCAAAGAAAAGTTTTCGCGTTTTTGGGCATTGCGCTCGAACATGTCGGCCAGTCGCGTATCCCAATTGGCTGCCACTGGCCACATCTTGTGCTCCGTCTGCTTCTCCTGCCCAAAATTTTCGTACACCGCCACGTAAAATCGTTTCTTATTATTTATTCTGCCCAGGGTGAAGTATTCTGCAGAACAGCGGCGACACTGTCGAAAAGCACAAAAGTGATTTCTCCCCAATCTCATGCGAACCGCTCCAGAAAGGATCGGCGGTCTCGCGTCGCGCTGACGGCGGCTCACTGCGTTGCAACAGAAAGGAACGAACCCATCTACGTCGGGGTCTAGGTTGCCCACAACAGCTTCCAAAAAGGTCTCGTGCTTTCTTATATACCGTTCATTCACCACTTGGGGTGTAACTTTGCTGTATTCGCCACCATAGTCGTCCTCGGTGTATCGAGCGTGTGGAGCTAAGAGCCTCTTCAAATATTGCTTCTGAGCCGTTGTTAGGCCATCTTGGCGAGAAAGCTTCAAGGTAAGCTGGAGGTGATGGTGCCGCAGATCATCTTGAGCCTCACGGCGAGTTGATTGCTTTGGGCACGTGCGTATCCGACTCTGAGGGAAGTCTTGATGGCTCACTCTATGCAACACAAGACACCTGCGGCAAGCCCATCGATCCGGGTCATCGTAAGCCGCAAGAGTCAGAAATTCTCTTAATTGGCATTTTGGAGCTATTTTAGCCTCCAATTGAAGTCGTTTGTGCATACCTCGATTCAGCGCGCGGCAGGTTCGGTAAAGAGCAAGCTGGCTTTGTAATGGTAAAAAGTCGGCGATGCATTGGATAATGTCGAGTGGAAGCTCCAAGATCAGACTTTCATTATTGGGACTGGCTTTCGAAACTGAACCCAAACGTCTCTTCACGATGGAGGAGATCCGCTTGAAAAGCGGCATCCTGGATGGCGTGGGCATTGTCGAATTGGAAGTGCGTAATGCCAACAGTTCGAACTGAACAAGATGGGAGAATTCAGGGAGAGTGAAACTTCCATCGATTAAATAATCAGTTTCCGGTATTCAGAGGTGCTTTAAGCTGCTTAAAAAATTATGATTTCCGTGGCGTTCTTGTTTGAACTTACACCATTATCTAGAATGGTGTAGAGTGGTACATTTGACTTGGACGCGGCGTAATTGGGCATGTTGGCGTTTAAGAATAAAAATCAACAAAAGCTAGCTTAATAAAATCTCAGGGCATTTTAATTTCCCTCCTTATAAGAAAGAGCAACCTTTGGGGTTTGGGTGCATCAGTACTGGAAGGAAGGTTGCGAGTTCAAGTGAATGGGGTGGCGTATATGTGCAGGCTGCAACTTGTACCGAGACTCTAGCTCCCAGCGAGAAATAAGCAAAGTTATTGGAAACAGAGATTTCATACAATTCAATAATCATATAGCGAATCAATCGGCCGTTCATTTGTTTCTAGACTACTTGATAAAGCTTTGGTACCTTGTTTACAATTGTAATACACTCAGGTCACGCGCGAGATCCTCTCCTATCGCGACGTCTATAGCGCGCGTCGTCGTATCCGTCCAGGCTCATGCCTCGATCTCTGAGTGGTCTCTCCCTCTCAGGCTCCCGGTTATCTCGTCGCTCGAGTCTCTTCTCTCGTCGCGGACTCTCTTGCCTCATGTGCGAGCGGACGTAGCGAGACGATCTGCCCTCGCGCTCCGGGCTCATTCTCTTTGGCCGCGGCACGTCCATCATCATGTCACTCTCGTAGTCTCGGCGACATCGATTCAGATGCTCCTGTCTGCTGCGGGCATCTGAATGGATCAATGGCGGCGGTGGCGGGCTCTGCACCACCGGAGCCCGCCCTCCTGCGGCCGCCTGCATCGCTCGCTCGACGAGCTGCGCGGCATCTCTGTTCGGCTCGATGGGGAACAGGTGTCGTGAGATTTGCCTCGGCAGCCTCTCGCGCCGTTCTGGCTCCGCCAGAGGATCTTTCGTCACGGCCTCCAGGGGAAGATCGACAATGACCCGGCTGAGTCGAGTGGCTTCGTGGCTGGGAAACGCTCGCATGAGCATGACAGTCCACTGCACGAAGCCCTCAGGAGTAAGGGCGGGAATGTATGGGTGGTCTTTGCGGCCTGGTGCATTGTCTTGGACGAGGTGGTAATCGCACTGCACGTCCAAGTAGAGCTGCTCCAAGTTGTGCATGGCAGCACGAGAGGTAGCACTGAAGACGCCTAGATGCGAAATTAGTTTCTGCTTTGGGGAAAGATTCTTCTATGACTGACCGGTAAAATCAACGGGTTCGCTTTCTAGTCTATATCTGGAATAGAATTGGTACAATTTCTCTGGTGTAAGAACCAGAGAGTATGCGGGCTTGCTGACTTCAATCTAATCGATCCGTTAGCAGGGAACAGCAGCATGGACAGAAGTGCACAACTCACCAAATAAACAGCAAGCCCGCGAATGATATTTCTCATTCTTGTAGTTGGTGCGCCCTGCGAATTAAACAGGGTTCCCCATTTCTCATCCAGCGGTGATGGGATTCTCTCGCGTGGAGGATAGGTATGCACATGCTGGGGTGTGCCACCACCAATCCATGCCGTATGACGGGTGGCGGCGCTGCGCTGTAACACAACCGGGTTGCGGTCCGAAAATCGCACCTCTTTTGTGATTGGAATTGCCGCTGGTGCGGAGGTCTCCGTGGTAAGAGTTGGTGTCACCACGGGTGACGTAGGCGCCGATGCGGCAAATGTGTGCTGTGGTCGGCGACCATATTCGTCGCCGCTGGTTGTCGGCAGTCTGGGGGAGCTGGAAGGCGTTGGGGCATCTTCCTCATCTTCTGACTCGGTGCAGTCTTCCACTGTAGCCTGGTATCTTGTCTCCTTTTTCACTTTGAGACCTGTATCTGGGTCGCTGTCTGGGGCGCGCGGCGGGAGCGAGCCCTCGGAGTAGGCTCTGGCGATTCTTGGCATTGTGTAAGTCGCTGATGGCGTCAGCATGAGGTCTACAACACAAAGAGGTATGCATCAGGAGGTGGGAAATCTTTACCTTTACAAGTGCTCAATATCTCATCAAATTGGCGATTTTGCTCTGTCGAGATAGCCAAAGTCTTTCTAAGCTGGTCGACCAGGACACTGTCCAGCAGCAGTGCCATGTCGGCGCCTTGTGTTGCGTTGGCATCAGCACCAGGCAATGACCCCGTATTAGCGCGCGTGTCCGCAGCGTGTAACACTGGCGACGCCTGACTGGAAGACAATGCTGTGTTTGTTGCGCAGACCCGTTCGTGCTGGGCTGCGTCCCAATGACGCTTCTGTAGGTCGTCCTGTGATGGGGAAGTGATGAGGCCGGGGGCCATGATGGTTCGACTGGGGTAAGGCGGATATTGCAAGGTATATTTTGGTAAATGAAATTTAATTTGCGAACAAGTTTGCAGCTTGAATTCATTGAAGAGCAGATAATTCTCTGGACAGGTCGTCTGGGAGCTGGGCGGCTTTTCTAATCTGCTTGAGCTATTCAATCAGCCCAAAACCGTCCCCTCTACACAACCATTCATTGACAGTTTCGATACCGGGCGTCCAGCGCCAGCCCGACCATCACACCCTCCCAGCTATTCCCCCCGTCTGCACTTCTGGAACAAAAGGGTGGGCCACGTGTGCACGCCTGGACGCCTTGCCAGGACGCACGACATACTGGAACAAGAGGGCGAGTGTGTGCTGACGGAGAGAAGCCGATGCGCCCGCCCACCCAGCAAGCTCGGTGTCAAAATACCGCTACGGCCGGCTTGCTATTTGTCTGGGCGAGCGCGTACCCTTCGTTTCGGTAAAAGAGCACGCTCTGGCTTTATTAGTCGGCAATGGATGTCCGCTAGTCCCTTTTACACAACAGGGCTAATTGCAAAACGGCAAGTGAGGCGGGAGCTGACGGCGCAGCCACCTACACTGCCGAGACTTGGAAGGGGGGTGGATGATGGTGGCTTCGCATTGCATATTGGCAAAGGTTATCCAGCATGCTTGCTTTCACATTTGTGCATAATTGTTTCTGCACGGCTAAAGGACCCGAGGAAGTGCCGTCGGTGAGCTTGGCTCTCTCCATCTACATACATCGCACTTGAACTCGACAGCTGCACTGTATCGGTGCCTGAAGTTTCACAGGGCTATCAGACAAAAGGACATCCCTTTTGAGCTCGTGTCTCTCCATCCGGATGCCTTTTTGGCTAGCTTCTCCATTCGTATCCAATGAGACCTGCACCCGCCGCCCGCTGGGTCGGCGTGGCAGTGGTCCTGGCGAATGGTTGGGCTGCCCAGATCCGCCACATGCATGAAATATGTCTCTCTGGGGGGCCACAATACGGACCCCAAAAGGCGACCGGTCTGACAAGGGTGCGGCTTGGTACCTATGTATAGCAAGGCAGCTTCGGTGTCGCTCTCCCGCCGTTTTAACATTAAAGTATACAATCTGTATAGGCTGGGCTGGACACTGTACAGTCTCAGCACCGACGGGCTGAGCCGCCGCCACGGGGCCCGCCACGATAGTTCATCTGCGACCTGCATCAGCCATCGAGCAACGTAAGCTAATACGGTTTTCATATACAATTAGCAAGTTTCCTTTTATAAACTTCCGTTTCAAGCATTCTCGCGTCGTCGCCTATCAAATAGAAATGATTCTTGCTACTTCTCCGCGAAGCGCGCGCCGGCCTCGTTATGCTGGCCGCCTCTTTGCCTCCTTCTTGGTGCCGTGGCCCGGGCCTAGGTGTGGTTGTACAAAGCAAAGATCCCTCCAGACCGCCAGACACAATAGCTGTAGGCTGTTTCACCGGCGGTTCAGCCATTGTTGTTCTGCTGAGTTGACGTGTCAGTGGCTGCGTGAGGTGCACGCGACCGCCAAAAAGGCACAGGAGTCAGAAATTTGACAGCTCAGGTCGATGGGAGATGCAGTGAAACTGTGATGGGCAAAGATATTTGTAATTATTGTGACATCATGCCGCATTGTTGTCGCCTGTCTGGATGTTTTACAGACCTAGCCTCCAAATAGCTATTCGGCTGCTCCCCAGCTCAATTGCGCTTCCTGGCACAGGACGGCTGCCTAGGATGTTCCTTCGTGCAAGTTTTTTATGCATTTCACAAAATTTGTCAATTTAAGGAGGGTCTATCGTGAATTTTAGTACGTTGAGGCCATCTGCCAACAGAAAAGCCGCTGCAGCCCAAGTCTCGCTTGGCATCCCTCCATATGGGGCATCTGTAGACCACCAAGCCATCGTCTACAACGGCGGACGACGTCGAGAAGATTAGCTTTGGCTTCTACAAGTTAATTACTCGTGTTAAATTTATCGTACTATTCCGGGTTTTAAGCTCTGCCTGCTGTTAGTAACCATACCATGCGCCATTCGTAACTCTGTAGCATGCATTTTGCAACCCTCTTGCGTCTTACAGCCAAGCCCGCCCTTGGCAATACAGTCGTTACTGGTAATTTGGTGTTCCGATGCACCGGACATGTCTCGAAACCTGATATGTAAATTGTCGCGCCAAAGAGTAGACGCTTACACTGCAGCCTAGTACATTAATCCTCATATCCTACGTGACATAACTACGCTAAAAACCCAAAGGTGGCGGTTGCCTGGATTCTGTATCCATTCTCAGCCTCGTCAGCGGGTCCTTGTTAAGGTTACGGGCAAGAGCAATTTACATACAAATAGCGAGCCTCGTCTTGCTCCATGGAGGCCATTACCGACAAAGTTCCTGTTCTGCGCCTTCTCCATCTTGATCAATCAAGTCTGTCAAACATGACACTCCCTGGTGTTCCCTCGGAAGTGGTCTCCCTGATCCTGGAGAACTGCGACACCGCGCGTGACGCTCTTGCGCTTGCCTCCACCTGCAAGCATATGTACCATGAGTGGAGAAAACATGGAGCGAGAGCTGTTTGGTTAATCTGGAAGGATGATATGCATGCGCTTGATGAAGCGTTGATTGCAGTGAGTGATCGGCAGCAGACTCGCCTCTGAGAGGACGAGATGGCTTCGAACCTCGCGCACTAATCATGTTGATGCAGGTTAGGGCAACTCAAATCGTGGTTGACCGACAGAATTGCAATCAGCAATTGCCTGTGGAGATGAACTTGTCTCTTCTCAGTTCAGAGCACAGGGTGGCGTCTTTGCCTGAGTTGAGCGCGATATCGGACTTGCGACGTGTTGTTGGTTTGATGTGCAAAAAAGCAACGTCGTGGGTATTATATCACGTTCCGGAGATTGACGACGGCGGTGAGCTTCCTGAACATCTGCCTGAATGCCACAATCGTATTATCAAATCTATGTATCGCGCACTTGCTGTCGCAGCGGCACTCTCTGGACTATACAATGAACCCACCTTCGAAGCTGACCCAGCGATAACCCCGGAGAATTTTTCCAAGGTAGACAAAGAGAGGCTTGTCAAATTTGCCGCGTACCAAATTGCTTCTAGTCACAAGGACGAGGAGAGAATGTTTGGTGGTGTGGCAGAGTGGCTTCGTGACAATATTTTAACGGAGCAGTCTCGTCGAAAGATGGCTAAGCTGCACGATGAGCGCCGTGGACGAGGACTTTGCTGTCGTGGGTACGTCGATGCTGTCAACAATCCCGACGATACAGACGACGCTGGAAATGAAGGCGAGGGCAAGGACGATGGGGATAACGATGAAGATATTTTTGTTGAAGGTGATGACGATGAGGAGGGAGGAGATGATGACGGGGACGATGACGATGATGATGATGATAGCTGCCCCTTACGCAATCTGGGTGGCCTCTCGCATTCCGATATGCATCTGTTGACGTGGGAGACTCTGCAGATGATGTGGGCGGCTGAGGCGATTCGCTCATGCTGTAGCGCCGATTCAGAGTTCCAGGAAACAGGCGACGGCACACCTTTACGTACGGTACATATGGTCGCGTTCGGTCGATTTCGCCCCGTGCAAGTTCGTTTTTGGACAGAAGCAGTAACGTCTCCTGCCGAGTACGCCTTTCTACCAGCTCGAGCGAGAGGTGACGAAACCCCCAGCGGGTTCCAGAAGTATTACGGTATTGGCGGCACGGCGTCGGGCTGGGAGGAGGTTCTCGGCTGGATGCACAGAGAATCGCGCCAGCGCAATCACTACAAGAAGACCTCCCACCCGACGGCGCCGCTGCGTCTGAAGCTGTTTGGGTTTCTGCTGCGGCGCTTCGCCAACGTGCGGCCGTGGCTCCGATTCTGGCAGGACGAGTGGACCGAGCAGTGGAACGACCTGATGACGCTGAGCTCCAGCTACATGCTGTTTACGAGCGACGAGGTGGAAGATCGGGAGCCGTGCAACCAGGATCTGGTGGACGGAGGCTTTACGGACGGGACAATCTGTTTAGAGACGCTGAGGGGCAAGCCGAAGCCGGAGCTATACTTTCAGGAATGTTGAAGTGGTTACTTCAGAAGCGTCGCTTTCTCAGTCAGTCACTTTTTGCTGTTGTATTGGATTCTTTTGTCGCTTCAGTCGTATCGATTGATAAATTTGATATGAACAAGTCAACTTGAACCTTACTAGGTACAAGGTAAACGTAGCATGAGGTAGGATGTCTCGTGTAAAAACCAAATTGCAGTGACCACACGTGTACAGATGCATGCATAGCCTTGAAAAGAGTCGCATCAGACATTCTGCGACGTCAGATGGCGTAAAGGTGAGAGACGAGCAGCTCTAGGGTGGTCTGACGATTTGACTGCCGAAACAGGATACTCCGGTGCTCAGGGCTGCCGACTCGCTCGGACAATTGCGCAGCCCAAAAAGGCAGTTTATGAGAAAGACAATCTGGGCGCGGTTAGATGGGCAACCGCGCTCCGCCCATGCAATCGTAAACTCTCCCTCATCACCCCAATCTATAAAAGGACAGGCCATACGAACGCGCCCGTGTATGGGTTGGGTGTGTGTGTGTGTGTCCAGCACATGCAAAATGGAGCTGGCCGTTGTGGGAAAAGCCGGGCCGGAGACTGCTGTGAGTGGTGCGACGTGGTATGAGAAGGCAAGGCAGGGTTCCCTTTTGGCCACCAGAGCATCAAAAGGCACCACTATTACCAGCAATCCCTGGTTATTTGAATTGGCCTAGACCATGAACGGGTTAGCTGCAAAAAGAGGCGCAACCTGCTTCGCATGCCTCCAGAACCAAGAGCGGAGCGCCGCTGTCCGAGTCAACCGGCCCCACTTTAAAAATGTCCAAGTAGAGGCTGTCCCCCGCCTCCGAACTGGACGGGAGTTTGCGAGAATTGGAAAGTTGCAAGATGATTTTGATCGAGTCAAATGAATTGGATAGGGACGTATAATGCCTTGAAATACTACCAGAAACTTTGGCAAGAAAAATTGTAGCCAAAAGCACAGCCTACAGCACATGCCAACCCTCCAGACCAAAGTCACAGCGCCCTACAGCAGCAACCCCCCAAACTTACAGCGCCTGACCCTTCTGGAAGGACCCGCTACAGCCAGATGCCCGCCTAAGAAAGCTTAAAGCTGCTCGACGTCACTCAGCATCCTGTACTTTTAAACTTCCCCTCCCTCGTAGCCTTTTCTTTCTTTCTTCCTTTTTTTTCCCATTCTGTATTGTTTCAAAATATACATAGCCTCTACCATATAAACGGATCAGACTATCGCTTTCATTCTTCTAGGATTGATTGCTTGCTGTTCCTTTGGCGACTACCTGCGGCCCCAACACCCGAGCTTCGACTTCCCGAATACCTCATATAACCGACACCGAAACCTGCCATTGTCTGCTCGACCGCATCGCATCATGCCCGGCTCGTCCCGCATGCCCATCAGCCTTCGCGGCGGCGCTGGCGCTATCAAGGGCGGCAGCTCGTCTGCCTTGTCTCTGGGCCTGGTGAACCTGGACCTGTAAGGAAACTTTTTGGTCGCAACTTGTCGGCCCCCCCATTCGCGACATGTGACATGCGACATGCGACATGCAACCGACAGGACATTTTCCCGTGCTAACATTGGCGCCCACTTCCCTCCCAGGCTCCGCAACATCGTCTTTGTCTACTTCGTTTCGCGATGGACCCGACGTCTATACTGGAAGCTCAAGGGTCGCGGCATCATCGGCGCCATCCTCGAGCTCTACCGCGACATTCGCCGCGTCCTCTACGGCTGGTTCCTCCAGGCGCCTGGCGTCCGTGGCCAGGTCCGCGCCAAGGTCAAGGAATCGCTCGACAAGATGGCCGCCAAGCTCGTCC
>JARDXD010000907.1:0-44837 GCA_029218145.1 Aphanocladium album | reverse complement strand
TCCCAGTCCACAACGAGTGCAGCATCTCTCCTTTGCCATCACCAGCATACCCGTGGTTCCCAGCCCGTACATTGCGCGGAGCGGCTGCGCTAGGCCGAGAATGGCGTGGCCGCCCAGCGCTGCCAGCGCACGGCAATCAGCTGCCAGCGGACAAGTCAGGGGGACACTGTACGCTAAAAGCAAAGGGTGTGGTGGGTGGTGGTGGCCCGTCAGCAAGCCACGGAAGTTGTCTCCTTCTTACAAGCTCGTTGAAGAAGGGTGGGAGAGAGAGTTGTGCCAGCGGGCTTTTTGAATACAGACAGCTACTGCAACAGATGGCTGACAACCCAGAGATCGACATACCCAGCCATACAAGTTTGACGCAAAAAAAAGCTCAAGACAAACTGCTCTGTCCTCGCATTTCAGCCTGTCTAGGGGTCCCCCCTCGCCAGACTGTCGGGTTCTCGTCTCTGTCTGGCTCTCTCACTCTGCGCAACCCCCCCTCTCATCCGCCACCCGTTGCTTTTGTCGCACTCTAGTCCCAACTCGTCCATGTGCACAAGTGCATCGAGACAAGAGAAGAAGGAACAAGGGAGGGGATCAAAGAGAAGCAAGAAAAGAAACAGAAGAGCCTGTCTGCCCTCTCATCTCCCGACCCGGCTCTCGTGACGAGTTGTCCTGCAAGAAAGTCGGGTTACTGAAAATAGGTACAGTAGTTATATAAGTCACAAGACCACGCCAGCCGCCTCGCTCTCGATGCATGTAATGCACCCAGGCACAGAATCACACATCACCAGACTAGACCTGCTGCAATCAACACCAAGAAAGAATGGGGTTTCTATGCAAGATGGTAAAAATGTTGAAACCACCAAAATAACGGGCAAAAATTGGCGCAACCTTGATATTTTGCATTATATTGAATGAACAACTCAGCGCATAGTCGCTCGTCTTACTATGATTGACTCAATCACAAGACTTAAAAAAAGAATTAAAAATAGGGATTTTTTTTTTTAAAAAAAAAAAAAAAAAAACCACCACACCACAGCCAGCGACGTGTACAAAGAGGCCCACGGCCGCAGGCTGGACTGGGCTGGGGCGTCATGACCAAATGTGTGTGGTGTGCTTTGCTGAGCTGGCACTGCATCAACCGTGCATAACCACCCCCGAACTTGGTCCCTGTCTCGCCCTCTTTCATTATTCCTTGGCCACTCAATGAACGCATGTATTTACTTTCTCCGACCGCGACGTCCTCGTCGTAGCCGTCGCCTCCCCGCCCTCCTCCCACCATTATTACACTCTTTCCATGCGTCGCTCCTCCGGTCGCCCAGTACATTTTGCAACTGGCCAAGATTCCATCCGCGACAAATTGCCTCTGCTCGCAGTGGACCATCGCAGCCCGCCCGCCCGCTGTGTGCTGTCATTCCACCTTCCCACCAATCTCGATCATCCACGCGTTGCACCCCGCCTCACCTACCCACTACGAATTGCCAGCGCACAAAGCAGCCTCTCGCCTCCTTTCCTTTCCGTTCTTTTTTTTTCGCCAGTATCGCTTGTCAGCCAACCATTAGCACTATTCCCTTGCTTTTTTGACAAATAGCTTGTGTAGAGTCTTGAGTCGTGGACCCGACCAATCATATACACCAATCGCTGGGCTTGTCTAACATGACAACAACCGGACTCAGCCCAGCGTGCTGTGCATCAACACCTGCAAAATGCACCCGATTCCCAATTTACTTCCGTAAAAGTAATCCTTGTACGTTCTCTCCATGTCGATTAGAATCAAGTCTACGTAATCAAATTCAAAATTCATCAAAGCATAACCTGCGGTCAGACAATGGCCTGTAGCCATGCTGTCGGTGTAGCCCAATGGATGCTCCGCTCGTCGCACACCGATGAAGTCAAGGCCCAGCCCAAGCCCAGCATCGTGCTGTGCGCCCACCCAGTTCATACACATTTTTCTTGTTCCACATTGCAAGCAAAAAGTACCCTGAAAATAAAAGAAAAAGGGGTGTGATGAGCCGATTGAGACAGCGCACAGGTCTCATCCTGCAAGCCGCCGGTGCCACTCATTGATGATGGCTTTTTTGCTGCTGTCTGTCTTACCCCAGCTCGTCCCGACCGCTTGGTACTGTCTTGAAAGCTGGGTCTTGGCTGCGTGCTCTGGCTTCTGTGCGAACAGACTTAGAACAGCAGTCGCGGACTTTTGGTCACACATTTTTGAAAATTAGGTTTCAAGAACAGTCATCATTCGGAGTGACAAATCTCTCTGAATTGGATGACTTGGGACACGGATAACCAGCAGGGCCGACTCCAGATAAGCCGAGGTTTACCTGCGGGGAACTGCTGTAGATACGCTGTAAAGAGACAAGGCAAAGGTAAGGGCATAAAAAACAGCACATGGCCATTGTCTATTGCCATATGCATGGATGCTTATTCAATCGCTATTCACGTCCTTGCCATTGGTGTCTTCATCATCAACCCGCAAGCTAACGTATGCCAATAATTTCGTTGGTCTTTTTTCTGCTTGCTGCATATATCTGACGAAGCAAGTTATCGTCCATGCTGAATTCAGCCGCGTGAACTCCCAAGAGTCGGCCATTCCTGTTCAGCGCAGCCAGAAGAATCTCTTTGAATCTGGCGTCCGACGTTTGCAGGCTTTCAGCCTCGGAGATTGGTGTTTGACCGTCGTGGTTGGCAATCGTAGCGTCTGCACCAGCATCCAGCAAAGGTTGCACGGTTGATTTGACAGGGCCACACACGGCAAACTGGAGAGCGGTCCAACCCTTCCAGTCCTGGGCATCGACATCGGCCGTTGTAACTTGAAGTAGAAACTCCATCAAGCCACTCACTACCCCGCGCCGCCTCGCTGCCATGTGCAATGTTGTTCGGCCATAAACGTCCGCGACATCCGGTATCGCAGGTCCCTTCTCCCAATACGAAGAGACGGTTTCCTTGTTCCCTGCACGGATCAATTGACGGAATTCTGCCAGTCTGTAGTATTCACCGCCAATGTCGAGCTTGCCGGATGTCTTTTTCGCCAAATGTCGAAGCGATTCGGGCGCCCCCATCGCTGCTACCGCCTTCACCAAGCTTTCTGTAACTTGAAAGCTGCCCGGTCTCCAGCGCTGGATCATATCAAGTAACACTGTACCGTAAGTGGGAGTTCCAGCAGCTGCAGCCAAGATGCGCTCCGAGATGGTAATCTGGTCACCCAGCTTGTTGATCACTAAACCCATGTGCGCACAGGGATCTTCGCATCCCGAATCTAGAACGCCAAGCACAATTTCCTCTCCTTCTCGAAACAATGAGCCCGGGAAATACTCTAACAGAGGCATAATCCCTTTGGTATGGTTCGTGTTCGTTGCAACTACCAAACGGAGCGCCTTCTGAGCCAATTCATCTAGCGCTTGTCGTCCAAATCGTTGAGCGAGGACTTCAATGGTGGTGTAGCTTCTCACCGAGGCCAATAGCTCTGGGGTGACATGCAGCTCGCCGTGAAACCGGTCTAAGAACGTAGCCAAGCCAGTATTTCCGTCCTCGCCGAACTTCATTGCCGCAAGCATGACGTTTCGACTGTCTACCTCCGTTACTCCGTACGTCCGCAGCAGAAAGTCCATGATTTTCTCCCCTTCTGTTTTAGACTGGAACAAAACAGTTTCAAACATCTCTTGAATGGGCAAAAGGCGTTCATGGCAAAATGGTAAGAGACGTTGTAGGATTTTCAAGTTGCCAATGGACACTGCCTCAAGCAGCAACCCGTCTTCAACAACAAATTGATCACCACAGTGTTCGAGAACGCGACCTACAATATCTTGCCTCTCCATCCCCCAGAAGGTCGTATTAAGTTTGTCTTCATCCGTTAAAAGCGGCGACTGCCGCAATGCGCAACAAATCAGATCGTGAGCGTTCGAAGCGATGTCCTTCACGTATCTGAGAAGCATTGGAGCGACAAGGCGCGCGCCAGGGCTTCGCAGCAGTTCGAAACAGAGTGACTCATCAATCTCGAAATCGTCGCCAGCAACATCCAATATCGATTTCATCATTGGAAGTAGATGCTTGACATTGTAAGCCGCGGCCATTAGCAGATCAGAGTGACTGGCAACTCCAGGAGATGAAGAGCGATACAGGGCCCAGAAAGTAGCAGCGTCAAAGTACTCTGCAATGACTTCCAGGACGTCGCCAGTGACCTCTGCACAAGGCCAATTTATCTCTTGAGAGAAGCCAATCAAGGTTTGCGAGGCATTTTTCAAGTTTGCTATATGCTTCAGTTTGTCCGGATTAATCAAGTGACACACCTTGCCTTGCTTCTTGAGCGTATTCAGGATCCGCTCACCGACATCTGGAATCCTCATCAAATACTCAAACATTGTGTTCATCAGTGACATATCCTCGTCACCGCCTGTCTCTATAATGATGCTTGCAACCATTGCTGAACTCCACTTGCCAGAGAGCACAGTAGAAGTACTGTCTATCATTTCTTGGACCGACGGGTGGGAGCTGAAGTCTACCACTGTAGCAGCTAACAATAAAAAAATGCTGGTCAAACCTAGCTGCGCTGCTTTTTCGAGAAGTGTTACGTTGATTTCTGCGATCTCTTGGAGCGGGTTTGCTCCATGCGAAAGCAATTGTGTGGTGAGGACTCGATTTTTCTTTTGCAGTGCCGCTATCTCAAGTGGATATCCCACAAACCCTTTGTTCGTATGAACATCCGCATGATTGGAAAGAAGCAGCTCCACTACGTCTTCTCTCTCTTCATATATCGCCGCTTGAAGTGCAGAGCCGAATCGTTCACTGTATTCGTTGACATCGGTTCCTTCGTCGAGCAACTCTTGAACGTTGGCAAGCAATCCTAGGTATGAAACCAATGCCAGATCTGTCCAGCCATGGTATGCAGGGAGTGTCGACCGGTAGGAACTGGAATTTTGTCTGTAGTTTATTGGCCCCCATAGCAGGACAAGTTCGCCCGAGGTGTTGCAAAGCTGCCGTGCCCATCGCACACTTGAACGGCTTGGATTATTTACAACTCTTTGGTGATCTGGCCAATAATATCCAGCGTAGTTTAATAGAGGATATTGGCCCCTATCAGTTTGTAACAGGGGAATACGTCTGGACGAGAGCTCCTCGAGGAGAAGATAACGCATACAACAGCGTGAAATTGTTTCGTGTAGGGTATCAGAGTTGGCAAAGCGACCTCCCCAGTTTGTATGAGGTGCACCGGGGCGTGGCTCGTTGAGCAGAAACTCACGAGCAGTCAAATGAATGAAAAACAGCTTTTCGTCATATACACTGATCAAAAGACTGCAGAGATTCTTTACTGTCGTCTTGAAATCGCTTTTCCATAGCTGTTCCTCTAACTTGGCATGTGAATCGATATCATCATCAGCCAAGGCCATGGTCAAAGCATAGTTCGCTTCGGTCAATGTTAAAGGTCGTGCAGCTGCGAGAACAATCTGAAGAAGAGTGGCCATAATTTTCTCATCTTCCATTGCGCTTATATTTCCGTCGCCCTGGTATCGGTTCAGTATTTTCTCATATGCGTCTGACACTTCGGCTGGAAAGCTCGTCAAGAGCGACTCCACATCCCTCACCCGGTTGTGCCGGCTAGGGCGCCGTTTTATGATATCCAGAGTTAAATGAAGCCAGAGATAGGTTTTTGTGCCGCGTGACATAAGGTGCTCGCGGATCTTTCGACGATCGGCTTCACCAAAGCCTCTGGCAAAGGTGTCCAGTCGTGCATCGATCACGAGGCCGATATCACGGCTGATATCCTCGTGCCTATCATCGGCGTCAAGCCGAAAATAGTGGGCTCGATTTGTAAATGGCCGAAAGGATTCTTCAATATCATCATACGGTCGACTGGTGATAAAGAATTTGAGATTCCTTGCTGCGGGCGCAGTCCCATCAGCATATAGACGGTCTATCTTGTCAATCAATCGCCGACGATCGCCGCTGTTGCATTCATCCAAAGCATCCAAAACGCAAATAATCTCTCCGGTTCTTGCAGCATTGGCGCAATCCAACAGCAAGCTCCACAAGTCATCAAAGCTCTCCGTTAGAGCAAGGCCGTTCTTGGTAAATGATGCAACGGCTTCAGTTCTCATATGGCTACTTGCTTCTTGCGTGAGCAGGTGGTGGATAACGGCGCACAGGGCGGCAGTGGTGTGACTCTGCTCTTGGACGCCATCTCTGAAGAAAAAGTAGCACACAGTCGCATTGGAGCTAGCGATCCTTGCAGCTTCTTCAGTGGATGCGACAGTCGTGATCGTTCCTTGTAGATGACTGTTCGTGATAAGTGTGCGCGCGAGAACAGACTTGCCACAACCAGGGCCTGCTGTTAACCAGAATACCCCTGAACCACGTGTGTCGCGCCAATTCGAAAACGCGGCGTCTGAGAAAAACCACTCGCAAGTTCCTTTCACAGGATCTGGGTTGTAGTCCATCCCTCCTTGGTAGTTCTTGCCAACTAGTTTGAGCGCTCCTAGCAGTTTCTCTTCTTTTTCTATTCGCTTTTGATCTTTAAATGTTTCCAAGATCTCCGTCTCGATCTTGCAGAGGCTTTCCAAGTTGCGATTCTGCGCAATAGAACGTTCGCGAATTTCTTTCTCTTTCAGGGGATCGATAAACGTCTTGTATCTCTCGTTGAGCTCAATGATGCTCTTTTCTCCGGCTGCCCAGTCAATTTGACCAGCAAATTTGTCCCAGGCGCGAGAGAGCTGCTTCTTAGACAACTGACAAATCGCCTGGATTTGGTATTCAAGCATGTGCGAATACAGCTTGGAAAGTGGCTCAACGAGGCTTTGGTAGTGTTGTGATGATGTAGGCTGCAAATAAACGTCCTCGCAATTCTTCCAGTACAGCTGAAAATCAGCAATAGTAGCGAACCCTTTGACCATGGCCGCATCCTTGGCGTAACTCCCGCTTAGAAGCTGTGAGGTCACAAGTCAGCCGTAGAGGACAATAGAAGCGGGAGCAGTCAGCAGTTTGTCATACCGGAAGGAACACGGATACAGCGGACCAAGCCAGTGCCGCGTATGGCTGAGCACTCAGTGCTTGCTTAACCACCGCGTCAGAGAGCGCCAGGAGCTTCACGATCTTCTCGAGCTGGTCTCGAACTTTGTGGTCTTTGCCGCGCATTGAAAATTTCCACTGCTCATTCTCTCGATCGTCTTGCAAGACCTGCAGCAGTTTCTTCACAGCCTCGGGGCTTGCCAGCGTCGTTGCCACGGTTTCATCAGCATCGCCATTCTGATGGGCGCCTATGTGTCGCGCATAGTCCGCGACGAGCTCGGGCTGTCTTTTTAACAGCTCCTTATATGCTCGTGACCACAATTTCTCGGACGGGGTGCTGTTTTCTGGGCACGTAGGTGCTGTCACAGCATTAGGCGCTTCGCTCGGCGGGAACGCGACTCCCACTGCATCTGGTTCCTCGTTGCGCACGGGCAGGGCAGCCACCGGGGCCGAAGTCACTGATGGGCTTCGCTCACGCCGTACAAGCCCTCGGAATGCCCTGCGCATGTTTTCTTCTCGTGAATGATGGTTGTAGCGGGTGTGAAGGCGAGGGATCTCTGAAGGCGATTGCTCGACGGTGAGGCTGAGCCCCCGCACAGGAGGTGTGCCCGTCTGCATGAGAGCGAGCGCTAGTACAGTGCTCCGAACCCAATGCCCTACAGTGCAACAAATCATTCACACTCAGTAGTAGTGGACTGTAGGTAGTAATACTTCATTCTCATTGATAGTAGACGTAGACCAGTCCTCCAGAACGCCGCGAGTAGTTTCACTCTGTAAATACAATAAACCTTCCCCATATTCCCATAATTTTTCTCGGGTCGCATTACTATACATACTCAGGAAAAGATAGAATCGCAGTTTCTGCTTTAGCATTCACGTCCAAAGCGGATATCAAACTCCTTCAAAACACTCATGATACTAGCAGCCTCGACCTCGATCGCGTTTCTTCCTCTAGAGTTTTGCCTCGAGGACGATGCCCTTGAAGTCGCCTTGAGCTTGGGCAGCCAGGAGTTGATGTCGTTGGCGGCCTCGGAGAAATTGCGATGACTAGCCAGTGTCTGGTATGCCTCGGCGCAGCTGAGCCCCAGGCTGGGCAAGCTAGGCAGTGTGATTTTCTCCTCTTCCTTCTTGGCAGGGACGCTGCCGGCTGGCTTCGACTTACAGCAGCCACCAGCACCACCCTTGCCACCGCAGCAGCCTCCGCCTTGCTCCTTGCCGAATTTGGCATTCATCAGACGGCAGAAGAGGCCGGACTTGGGATCGGCCTGGCACTGTGCGCAGGTTCCGGGAGCACCAGAGCCGCAGCCACCACCAGCAGGCTTTTTGGCTTGAGCCGGTTGGCCAGCCTTGGGCTTTCTTGGCGGCAGCTTGACAGCACCATCGGCCGTCATCTCCATGATGAATGGCTGTGGCGGTGCGAAGTCCGTCTCTGATGGTGGAGGAGTCTGGACTTGGCGAGGAACGCTGGGTTGCGACTCTGGTGGCGTCATGGCTGGCGTGGCCATAGCGGCGTCGGCGCAGGCACAGTATGTACCATCCTTGCAGAAGCCGCAGTTCTCCTTGAAGGACATGTCGACCATGGACGATGACTGCATCATCATTTCAGATGGCGGAGGCTCTGCGTTCATGGTCGCTACTATTTGGGACTGCCGGCGGGCGAAGGCGGTGGTAAAATCCATCTCCTGGTCGTTGACTCGGGCAGATGATTCCTGGCGTGACCTTTTACCAGCAGAGCCGTTGTTAGATGGCGATGACGGCCGCTTGAGGTTATGGGTTTGAGTGGTGGAACTCAGCTCCTCCAGACACTGACATGAAGTTCCGAACCCGCACTTGCCACAGCCTGATGTGGCTGTGGCAAGGACTTCTTCGGCACAGGCACATCGGCCGTCTGTCGAACAGTTTCCGCAGGTAATGTCAGTATCTGCGAGTGGTGCGGCATTTTGCGCATCCATGGTCTCAGGAGGTGTGATGATTTGTGAAATGGAAAAATCCCGGCTAGTTTCTGGGTGTGGCAGCCTGTTGTCACTTGTCATGCTCTGTCGGTGCTGCATGCTGTGGTGGCGATGCTGGTCGTGAGATGGTGCGTTGTTCATCCGTTCATTGCGAAAGACCTGCTCACTCTGACGGCGACGCAGAGTCTCGGCCTCTGTCTCGACTCTGATTCTGTCCTGACGTTCCCTCTCGAGCATATTCTCCAGGAGCATGCATCGTGAGCGGAACGACTGCACGTCCAGCTCAAGGCTGTGGATCTTTTCCTTGAGGTCCGATTCCCTCTGCTCGTTCTCTGACCTAAATTGATCCAACTGCTCCTCAAGCTCTCCCACGCGAGCAGCTCGACGCTCACGGAACGCTCTCTGGGCGGCACGGTTCTGTGCCTTGCGCTTGGTCGGCGGGGTATCGGTGGCGGGCTTACGGCCAGGCTTGGGACGTGGCGGGATGACCCATTCCTTGGAGGTCATGGAGATCTTGGGCCCTTCCATGGGCGTGCCCGGAGCGACGACGGCCGCCATGGTCATCGTGTCCGGGGCCTGTGGCACCGAGACAGAGAGCCTGGGAAGCGGCACGGGCTCCGGCTTTGGCTGTTTGGCGGCGGTGGCCGCGATAGGCTTTGGCTGAGTGGGAAGCGGCGCACGCTGCTGAGCGGGCGCGCAGGCTAGCGGAGTAGGACCAGAGACGGACGATCTAGCCCTGGCAGCTGATGGGCGCGACGTTGGCAACGGTACCGGCGATGCCACGGACGATGGTGAAGATGCAGCGCTGCTGGCCATGATTTTCAGTGGGCTACGGCCTGAGGTGGTTCTCGGTCGGATGTTTGCGGGCGGGCAGCTGATTTGTGGGGCTCCTGGCTCGGATGTCCGAGACGGCCAGTGGCGTGCAGTGCAGCTGGAGGGGGCAGACAGCGCAACCGCTACTGCAGCCTTACAGCGCGGATCTGGCTAGGAAGAAAATACGAAAAGAAAGCGTGTATTGTTACCAGAAACAGGAAATCAGCCACTGCAGATTCCCTGGATCTCGGAATACCGGTCGTGTCGCGGGGCAAAGGAGTCGTGCGTTGGTCGGACGGGCAAACGGCCAATTGCAGCCTCCGGATATCACTGCACTTGGAATTGACTGTCTCGGCGATGGTGAGAGTGCGAAAACCTCATTCGAGCGTGTTTTCGGCTCGAATAGATGCTTTCGAGCCGCTTGGGGCGGGTTTCGTCAGCCGCAGAGCGTGAGGCGTAATGGCTGCCCCTTATCAGATGGAAACTAGCAGTGCAGTCGTGCTGGCTAGTCTCTGCATGAGAGATGCAAAGAGACAGGAAAACGTGATGGGATGCAGTGTGTGCGTTCCGAAAAAATGTGCCAAAAGTGCGGGACAGCCGTTCTTTTGAGGGAAATGGCGCGGTTTTCTGGGGCAGGCAGCCAGAAGCTCCGATGGTAGGAGGCAGGACGAGAGTAGAGGAGGATGGTGGGCCAGATGCGATTGATAAGATGCTGATTGATAAAAATTTCTCACCAAAAAGCCCTCCAACCCATCTGGACCGCGCACTGCTGCCCGCTTTACGCACCACAGCTTCTCCACAATTTTACCCAACACTAACTCAATGTTCACTCTTGTGTCCGCCTTTTTAAAACTAGAAATGGCGTTACTCGGCTATTCACAAGCCGAGAAGAACTGGACCTGGCCGCTGGTAGGACCCCTGGCGCTGGTGTTGAGAAATGCAGTCGCACGCTGTCGTAGCCATACATATATCCATCTAGGGAATTTAATCAGATCTCAAGCAGTTTTAAATGCATTTCCGGCCTAGAAACTATGCCACGACGAGTTTTTCAGCTTCCGTATCACTGCTGTGTCTGGCTTGTGAATCACTCGCGCGCACTGTCGGCTCAAAATGGAGTCAGTCCCTTGGCTCCAGCGCACGAGACCCCCTCTCTTCATCCCGAATCCAGTTACACTTGACGGTCGCTAGATTTTGCTTTGCGCTGCAAGGTTCAACATTTCACTCCTCCTTCTCCACAGACCACCGCCCCGGCCGAGGGACCGACTCGTCAGGCGTAACCAAGGAATTGTCGCACATGATTGCCGTTATACTGGAGTCAACCACTCCTCCCTGGGTATATCGGTACTTAATTGGCTAAACGGACTTGAGAAATACCCGCTGCAATTCCTAAACCTAGATGGGAGCACCAGGCCTGCAAAACAATTTGCTCAAGTTACCCTGTAGGGGGGTAAACAGAAGGATAATTCTCAAGCGGCGAAATATTGGCTTGCATTTCAACTCGATGGAAAAGCCCATTCTATGAAATTCCAAGTGCTCATCCGATGAAGCTCTTGCCTTTCGGCAACCAGACGGCGATAGTTATCGGTTACCTACTCAATCTGCTCTTGTATTCGGAGCCTAACGCCAAGAACACAACTTTGCCAGTTCTCCCATCAAAGAGCCATAGAGGTAATAGTAGGTATTGATGGTAGAATCTGGCTTGCACATTTTTTTGTTCCTTCATTTGATCGATTTTTATGTATTCTGGATTATCTAATTTGATGATCTACAGGCAGCTAAATACCCGCAAACCAAGCAGCAATGTCGCCCACATTTCGATCCACTGCATCTGGCTTGTCGTAGTGCTCAAAGTGCGACACGTCATTGTTCCATATCAACTTCTTCTTCTGCGTGGGGATCGACTCAAAGTGGCGCTTGGCCGCCGGGGCGTTCATGCAGTTGTCGCCGTGGATAATCAGCGCGGGCGTCTGCAGCTTGGCCACGCCCGGCACGGTCGTGTACCCAAAGTGGTCGACGTCGCTGAAGACGGCGTAGCGATTCTCAAAGGAGCGGCTCAGCGTCCACGGGCCGTACCAAGCCCACACCACGGGGCCGGGCAGACCGGCGAGGGAGCCGACGTTGGGGTCGGCGGCCTTGGGGTCAACGAGAGGCTGGTACTCGACCTCGCCGGTCTTTTCGTACAGCTCCTTGGCCTTTTGGGCCCGCGCGAGGCGATTCTTGTAGAGGGCCTCGCCCTGCTCGGGCGTGGGCATGACGAGCGATCCCACGTCGACGCCGGGCTTTGCGTCGACGCAGCCAGCGCAGATCATGTAAACATCGGTTTCGTGGTCGCGGAAGTAGCCAGTGACCGAAGCAACACCCTTGACACGGGTGTCGCGGGACGCAATGTCCAGGCACTGGGGGCCGCCCTGGCAGACGCCGACGAGGAACAGGGCGTCCTTGTTGACGTCGCCTCGCTTGACGAGGTAGTCGAGGCCGGCGACGGCGTCTTCGTTCTTCATGACAGGGTTTTCTTGTCGGCGAGGCTCGCCGGTACTCTCACCGACGGTTCGGGGGTCGAAGATGAGCGCTGCGTAGCCTTCGTCGGCGAGACGGGTGGCATATTGTGTAGGTGCCTGCTCCTTGGTGAAGGAGTAAGGTCCGATGATGACGACTCCGGGAGGGTTTTGCACATTGCTGGGCTTGTAAAGCACGCCAGCGACAGTTTCCCCGTGGGACGGGTACTTGACCTTCTCGGTAGTGTATTTGCCGTGTACAGCCATTGTGGTATTGTCAGTATTGCAGAGTATCAATGTAAGTGAGAAGCGTTGCTACCAAAGAGCTGGCGAACCTGGAGCTTCAGGGGTCTTGCATTTTATACTCAGGCTGCTCTCCAACAGAACCCGGCTTCCATATCTCAGAGTTTCGACCCTTGTAGCTCAAGGCCTGAGCAGCATGCAGCACAGTTGCAGATCAACCGATCTCGTCGGCGATAGACCCACTTCCGACAGCCGACGCTGGGGCTTGTCGGCGTTGCTGAGCGCCTATGACGCAACATCGCCGACACCAGCACATATTTATCGCAAACTTTGTGAGCAAAAACTGCTCGCTGTAACTGTAAAAATGGTCCAATGTCGTATTGTTCTTGAAGGCGGAGAGCTTTGCGTCGACATCTCCAATGTTGGCGGGGCTTGTAGTAATAAGCACTTTTTTTATTGACCTATCATTTAATTAAAAATTGCTGATAATTTGCCAAATGTCTCCATCCATAATAGACTGCCCTGAGAGGTCCTCGGATGAGGTAGTCGCGAGATTTACTGGCAGCAAGCCTGTGGTGTAGTTGTCGAATACCAGGTCTCGTAGCGGCTGAGGAGGCAAAATTCCGTCAAGACTTTGAGAAACTGGGAGAATCTGCTCCGCAAAGTCAGGGCTCGCTTCGGCGCCGAAACTATGTTGCTGAATGAAGCCAGCAGATGCTGCTTCAGTGGTTCCATAAATCTGCAGTGGTCCCGGCGTCCGAGAGCTGCGATTAAGAACCTTGCCGTACATGGCCTTCACTACGCTGTATGCTGTTCCAGCGAGCTTATTCCGGGATCGCATGGCGTAGAATCTCTCGAGTGCCCACTGAAGCTTGGTTAGAGAAGCCTGGGCGTGGTCTTCACTCTCATATGGGAACAGAATATGGGTCGCTGCGACTATCACCGCTGCGTCAAAGGTAGCAAAGACGAGGTTGAAGGCGGGATAGTGCCGTGGCTCTGTGAGTCCAAACAGACGACTCTGGGATTCCAAGACGCGTGTCGCAGCAACAAATGCTTGTGTGCGACACTTCGGTCGCCGGAAAATGAATGGCCGATGTAGGGCGAGAAGCGTAAAATAGGCTTCTGTCTGAAGCAGCTCGCGAGCTGCGGGTAGCCATGGGTGATCGCTATCGTGACCTTGGTGGTTCAGTTGTGCCCATGTTGGGATGGAGCCAAGATTGAACATGATAGCTGAATGAATTGCATCAATTCTGTCGCTCACATCATGCGGGCTCAAGCTGAGTTGGTGGATATCTTGCAGAAATTTATAAGCGGCATGATACCCGCATAGAATCATGTTGAACGGCGTCATCTCGATGATGTCGCTGTTTGCAGACTTCGCATTCGATCCTGTGTCAGCTGTTGGGGCTGATTCTGGGTCAAGCTGAGTGGCCATGGGTCTATCCAGAACAACGGCCATGTGGGCATCCCAAAGATGCAGAATAAACCACAATTTCCTGCCCACTCTCATTTGACGTACTTGATCAGATGGTGCTAGAAATTCCTGAAGTTCGGTGTAGCGATGCAGCCCTATCTCCTGTGCATCTCTGATCGTTTGTCCTAGGGTATGCCAGGCACTGGCTACTGCGCCAGTGGTCTTTTCAAAGCAGGCCCGCAGTAGGCCAGCTTGCACCTTTGTCACGGTAACTTCGCTGGATCCAAACAGCGCTGAGAGCTGGCGCCCTGCATCGCTGAATTCAGCGGCAACATCGGCAAGGTCCATATCAGGTGCATGGCGCAGGTCATCGAGACTCTGATCATAGCTCGCGGGCTGGAATAACAGGGCCTGACCTAGCAACTGAAACAGAAGCGCAGGAAACTGCCGAGTATCCGCAGGTAGATGGAAAGGCTGGTTGCGAGACGCATAGGGGACTTGCTCCCATGCGCTCAGCTGTTGCTGAAAGATGATTTCATCGACAATTTCGTATTGCCAAGAAATCTCTCTGTAGAAAAAGGACACCAGCATGTCGATGTGCCGCTGAGGCGGCAGCTGTCGGATAAGAGTCCTGTACAGGAGAACTGCCTCGCTACTTGGCCATGGGCCTAAGTCGAACGTTGCGAATTGTTCGGTCACAACTCCAACGGACTGAATAATTCCCAAAGTGCCTGTAGTCGTGCTAGAATAACCCAAATGTCTGGATACAAGAGCTTCACCGGTGGTTTCCGGGAATGCGGGAATACCACCGAGAAAAGACGAAGAGGTACCACTAAGTGAGCCAGCTGCGCTATTGGCAGCTACATCTGGAGTTGAATCTTCGCCGACAAAGACTTGCTGGGTGTCGGGTACCTCATAAGAGCATTTTTCCTAGCCTGTTTAGCAGCTTAAATGTTACCGGCGAGAATTTCTTACAGGGATTTCTCTCTTGACGCAACGGCTGCACGGTTGCTGGCGATCGCACTGACATGCTGCAGTCAGCCTGGAATGTGTCAACTGCGACCGAGACGATCACCAATACCTTTTGTTTGCGCTGGTGACACTCTGTACACGAAATCATCGGCCGCTTGCGCTTTCTAGGCAGTTCTGTATTCTCCTCATTTGATTCTATGAGCCGAAACATAGCGAATTACGTGGTTAGGCTATGATGGTGCAAGGTGCAAAAGAGCCACAGCGTGAGGGTGGGTATTGATTAGGCTTTGAACATGTTGCTGGGGCGCTGAGGCTGTACTCCGAGGAATACATGCCTACGGACAATCAGCGATACGATGAACACAAACTCTTTTGCCTCCATAAAATTTATTTATCTAACTAGACAAACAGAGTAACGGATGGCATTTGCTGCGTGACAAGCAATCGCGGGTGAACAACAACTTCGATGAGAAGCGGATGAGATCGTATCATTACTAGTCCCACCTTGGCCACCAGTTGATCATGGTGAACAACAACCAAGAATATCACGAAGTACCAAGAAAAGCCTTGAAATTGGACTGCCTAATAGTAGCATCGGCCATCGGCTCCACAAAACGTCGCCCTTGAGCCGCAGCATTCGCGCGCGCAGCAACGGTTGAGCTGGCAGCAATATCCATCACAGTAGAAAGGATAACCGGATGGGCAAAGGGCAGCACTCTTAGCATTGGAGCTTCCAATACTGGCCGGCTGCTCATTACCGGAGTCTTTGGTATACTTCGACGGATCAACGTCGACAGTAGGAAGTTTTTCCCCCATTTGATTCTCGTTGGTAGATATGGCTGAGCCAAAAATGGCGAGGACAGATAGAAGTGCGAATGAGGTCTTCATATTCATGGGATGGTGATCGAAAGTTTTGATTCCTGGTTTGAAAGATATTGATGATTAGCAAACATACATGCAAGAGCTGGTTCCCTCCAATACTTATATAGTGTTTTCTTGGGCGATGCTACTGCAATACCCTGACTTGTTTGTTTGTCATGGCATTTCGAAGCCTTGAAACTAGGCTGCAGGGATTATGGGACACAGCTGAAAGAGTGTCTCAGTAGAGCGCCTGTCCTTTTGAGACCAATTGAAGTATTTGGAGAGATCAGCGCTGAACTCTGGAGAAGTTGGGCACTGATTGGCGATATTAGATCTAACAATGGGACTGGCCGACAGTCCGTGCGACTGAGACCGCATGGTTTATTGACGGCTCAAGGCTTTACACCGTCAGCATGGACAAATTTTGGACCGATTGCCCCTAGATCTGGGACGGTTTATCATTGCTACGCTTGAATGAATGAGGTTCTATTTTTCTTTGAAATTGTTTTTAGTAAGAAGCTACGGCAAAGCTTGATGCTGGGTTGCACGATGAAAAAGCGGCATGAAACGAGTACAAGTATTCCTAATATACCCAGTGAAAGAATAAAATAAAATCCATCTATACATTAGAAGAAGACTTGATCTTCCGCAAAGAAGCTTTGACAGGATTAGGGGCATCAAAAATCTCAGTCATCTCCTCAAGGGACCTTCCCTTCGTCTCCACAGAAAACAGGTAGCTAATGGTGGCTTGTATTAGATCCCATGCAATAAAGACAATGTATGTCTTCCAGCCGATGTCTTGGAGCGAAATGGGGAAGCAAAACTGGTTGACAAAAGCAAGACAGTGTACAAACGCAAATACGAATGCGAGACCTTTGCCGCGCTGCTCATAGGACAAGCATTCGACAGGGTACAGTGCCTGGAGCGGCGTCATGCCGAAATTGTAACACCAGCCAAAGATGAAAATGAAGGCGATGCCCGCAGAAGCTGCGCTCTGCGCTTTGGTGGCTGCGAAAATGCCAGTGCCAGCAGTGATACCGGCAAAGCAGAGGGAGCAAGCCACCGACGTCCAGATGCTGGTCGGGCGACGACCCATTTTCTCGATGAGGCTCGCTCCCACGTAAGACGCAACAGCCGAAATTGCGGTGTATCCGAGATTAATGTTGAGAATCTGATCGGAGCGGGTCATGCCTGTGGTCATCAACATGGCTGGCAGGTAGTAGCTCACAACAGCATTTCCTGAGCACTGACCCCATACAGACGGAATGAGAGCATTGAGCATGCGCCATCTCGCTGCTCTGGTTTTGTACAAGTCACTATAGTCCCACCACTTCTTGTCTGAGCCGTTGAGGGAGATGACCTGTCTATATTCTTCAATTTGCATTCGGACCAGGGTGTGACGAGGATTTCCTTCGCCATGGTAGGTGGTCAAGAATTCCAGACTCTCTTTCTCGCAATTGTGAGCATAAAGCCATCTTGGCGACTCTGGGAAGAACATGACGAAAGCGGCAACAATGGCAGGGCATATAAGCTGGCACCACACCGGGATGCGCCACTGCGCATCGCCGGCGTAGCGAACAGACCCGCGTGTGACGCCGGCAGCCATCAGCGCGCCAACCGCATAGGTGCAGTTATAAAAGGCCGTCAGCACGCCGCGATAGGCCGGGGGGCTGATTTCGGCACACCAGATCGAACTGGCGCAGCGGACGATACTGACGCCAAAGCCCAGGAAAAAGCGGCCCGCCACAAACGCCGATGTATTGGTCGCGAGAGCAGAAAGAATTGTGCTGAGAACAACAATTATGCTACCGATCAAGATGCCCATGCGGCGACCCTTGAAATCGCACGCGGGGCCCGTGAGCGGGAGAGACACCACGGTGCCGACGGTATACATGGCGGAGATGTAGCCAAGCTTGGGACCAGTCTTGCCGACGTCGAATCTGTCTCGGAACGACTCCATCGCTGGTAGAGATCCAAAAATTGAGCCATCGTAACCTGGAAAGCTCAAGTTAGCTACATGACGCGAGACGAAAACAGGAAAGCGAGAGATATTACCATTCATTGTAGAACACAAAAATGCGACCGCGCAAAAGCAGTACAATTTGAGAAGCGGACGGCTCCATGCAGACAGCTTGGCGGCGGCAATGGCTTCTGCCATCTCATCTGGAGACGGGTGCGTGTCATAGTGCACCACCTCGGCGATATCATCACCGCTCTTCTCAATCGAGGATTTGTGTTCAGTGACGTTTTCCGCCATGGTGCTGTAACCCAGCCTCTTTGGATCGACAAAACCTGGGGAAGAAATGGGGTACAGACAGAGTCTTATCTGGAGCTTGTAATCATCTTCTGGAATTGAGTGTTTCGTACGACCTGTATATAGCTCTCAGCTGGCTACAAATTAAGGTCCACGACTTTCTCCATGCTGTCCAAGCTGGGGCTTGAAGTTGCAGCCGGGGCAAATTCCGGGCTGCCCCCGCGCTCCGGAGACAAGGCGTCACTAACGGGGCTCGCGCCCGCTGTGGCGGCGCTACAAGCCAATGACTCAAAGTTTCGAAGGCTGTTCGCCGACGCCGCTACCAATGAAGCTGGTATGCTGACGGTCTGAGCAGTGAGTGACTTGAAAGACCAACGAAACCTGGCAGGTTAACAATGTGACCAAGTATTGTGCAAAAACATGGCTTGCGGAAGTGTACTGCAAGTATAATTGCCGAAGCTTTTGAGATTAACGCTGCAGTAGCACCCCGCACTTCGCCTTGGAAACTCGGTTGGCGGTTGCACTAGCTCACTCTTATTAGTTGTACTCTTGTACATAGGTAGAGAAATACACATGGTTCTGGGAACCTTGCCTTGCCTACGGTCTTGCACTTTCAGTTTATGCTCTAGTTTCAGTGTAGCAAATAACCGTTCTCTTCTTCAAAAACCCTGCCAAGCTTCTTTGGCAACATGATCAATGTATTCTATCAACTATGGGAGAGCTAATTGCTCCAATGCGTGTCCTGTAGGGGCGACGGCTGCGTCATCTATCAAGCATAGCCAAACTGTAGCAGCCGGTTACCGAATTCCAGCAGGTAATAGTCTGCGTAAACAAGTCCATGATCCGCGTATTTGTCTGTCCAATTGTCGTTGAAATTCGCCGTCGCGCATTTCAATATACATTCGAATGCCTCCACTCTGCAGTTCGGCACTGGTTTCGCAACCACACTGAAAGACCCGCTCACATGCTCTTCCTTGACAAGATTCAGCTTGTCTCCCGCAAAGCATAGCGCGATGGTTTCGTTGACAATGGAAATTGCAGCTTTGTGATACTTTTCGAACAGCTCGAAATCACCACTCGCTGCGCAAGAGTTGGCAATCAAGAGCATGCCGTTCGCCGCGATCATAGCAGCAGACGTGTCTCGCAGGGGGCTGTCTTCGTTCACTGGAGCATCGAAATCCCACAGTGGGACATGCCGTCCCGCGCTGACACCATTTCGAGCTTGTACAACAGAGGGAGGGGCTGAAAGCAGACGCATGATGAAATAATCGGCTAATCCGCAAGCCGTCTGCAAGAAAGTCTCATTCTTCGTCCATGTGTATGTCTGCGCAAAGCCCAAGATCGCCCATGCCTGACCACGCGACCAGGTAGAGTCGTCAGAGTAACCTTGAGCAGTGAGACGCTTCAGAATTCTGCCTGTCTTCGGACACATGTTGGTGACGTGACAAGTCGAGAAAGCTGGATACTTGGAGCCAGGTATATTTGGTTCCGATCGTAGATGTGTCTCACGAATGGTGTGGGCGTGGATGGTGGCAATGTCAATCAAGCGTTGAGAGGACGCGTGATGGCCGGCATAGTACAACAAGTCCAAATCTAGTAACTGATTAGCAATTGATTTGATTCGTCAAGGAACCGGCGGTCGCTTTTCTTACTGCACATGCTATCAATAATTACCAAGAATTCCGCCTCCTTATCGACGTAATTGTTGCCGTTATTCACGAATCGGTCCCAGCTGCGGATAGCTTTGGTCGTCTCGCTGTATCGACTTGCCAAGCTCTCAGCCGCGTTGACGATGGAATTGAGACTTCTTATGTCACCCGTCAACTCATAATCACGGCGGAGTGCCGGTTCGACAATAAACCCAATGTCATGTGTATCTTTGCGATTGGACATGTCGTGCAGCGGCTCCGCCCAACTTCGGCATACAGAGAGCAGTTCAGATCTCAAACATTCTCGTAGCGCCACGCCGCCGTGCGCGTCTGCAAGGAAACTCTGAGGATATCGAATAGAGCGCTCAAGAAGACAATACAAACTTCCAGGGAAGAAGCCACAAGTCCAGAACTCTGCGTCGCGATACAAATATCGCCCTGCCTGCGGCCCTGTTTGTGGACAGGTCTCCGGGAAGTTTTGCGGCGGGTCCTTGAATCTGGTTAGTATTTTTTTTTTTCAAAGATAGCAGTCGCCTGGCTTACCTCGCGGCGGAGATGTTCGACTGCGGTTTTCCAGATTTTGAGAATTACTTCATCACAGAACAATTTCGAGAGAATGCCAGGTTTCAAATTGTCACTGGGGGATGCGGCAGTAGTGACAGTCTTGGGTTCTGCTTCATTCTGAGCCGTGAAACCCTTATCCTGCAATTTATATTCCTGTTCTCTGTCATTTTTTGAGCTACCCGTGGGTGCCGTCTCGAGCACAGTTGCGGGAGACATGGTGCCGTAGAGGTGCGTCGCTGCCCAAAATGTAGATGGAATGTTTACGGGTTCTATTCAAACTTGTTTATAAAATAGATATAAATTACCTAAAGTCAATGCCCATCAGAAGGGTGAAATGTAGCATGTGAAGCTGATCTGCAGCCAACTGCAGGATGGTCAGCTCGTGGTGGGCCGTCGGCGGAGGGCGGCTCCGCGCTGCCTCCGCCCCCCGGTACTGTATCGGAAACCGACTTGTCATGATAATTTTGACATGCACATCTGATATTCGACAGATTGGCGTACAGCTTTTATCTTGACTCAAGCGACACCTCACTGGTCTGAATCAAATCATTGGCAGTACTCCAAATTACCCTCGCGTCAAATCCAGTGGCCAGCCCATCATGCCATCACTACCTGGCTTTTCGACTAATGTTCTCGTTAACCGCACGGATACAGTGACGGCCGCTAAGGCATTCCTCACACCACTTCTTCCATACCTTTCAAATGGAAATGCTCTGATCAAGCTACCGGTTACATCTGGTGCCCACTTCGATGATACAGCTGCCGCGCTTGAAGGATACGCACGACCGCTTTGGGTTGTTGCCACCCTTCTTGCAGCTCAGAAGCGCGCATCCGGACAAGAAGACGCAGAATTCCAACCGCTACTTAGTCGCTGGTTGCAAGGCCTCCAGAATGGCGTAGACCCTGCTCATGAAGAATATTGGGGTGCAATGGGTGGCTGGGACCAGCGCATGGTGGAGGCGGAAGTGATTTCATTTGCGCTCCTCACCGCACCAGAATCCTTCTACGAGCCATTGAGCGCTGCCGCCAAAATGAATTTGGCAACGTGGCTGAAGGGTATTAATGGTAAAATTATGCCGGAAAACAACTGGCGCTGGTTTCGCGTCTTTTGCAATCTGGCCCTGATTAAGGTCTGTGGCGAGGAGAAGGAAATCTATTGGCTGCTGATTGATGAAGACCTCCAAATTCTGGAAAGATTCTATATCGATGAGGGCTGGTCTAGTGACGGCATCTGGCGACCAACCACAACCCGTCCCGAGGATGAAGGGTCAGGAGAGGATGCTGCGCGTGGAAGGCATGCGGACTACTATTCTGGCAGCTTTGCGATTCAATTCAGTCAAATCATGTATGCCAAGATTGCTCACGATATTGACCCTGAACGATGCAACATCTTCAAAAAGAGAGCTCTTCAGTTTGTAAAATCTTTTTGGGCCTACTTCGATACTGATGGTATGTGCTCCCCGTCCTTAGTAAACGATGCCCATCTAACGCGACAACGCCAGGCGCGGCAATTCCTTTTGGGCGGTCACTTTGCTACAAATTTGCAATGGGCGCTTTTTACGCCGCCTTCGCTTATGGTGGCTTATGCGACGATGCTGATCCTCTAACTTCGCATGGCGCGATCAAAGGTATGCTCCTTCGCCATCTGCGTTGGTGGGCTTCGCACTCTCACGATAGCTTCTGGCCTGATGGGACTCTCAATATCGGATACTTGTACCCAAATATGTACATGAGCGAAAATTACAACTCGCCGCAGTCGCCATATTGGGCTTTGAAGTCTTTTATTGTCATCGCCCTAGCGGACAGTGACCCTTTTTGGACGGCACAAGAACTTCCTCATCCATTGCAAGCAGCCTGCGGAGAGCCAGACCCTCGCGGGGTACAACATGTCAAACCAGCGCGGCAAATTTTATGCAACCACGCCAAAGGCAGACATCATTTCCTACTTTCGTCCGGGCAGTTCTGCGTGTGGCCTATGAAGGCTACCCAGGCTAAGTATGCCAAGTTCGCCTATTCGTCAGCGTTCGGATTCAGTGTCCCGACTGGCCCACTGCTTGCTCAAATAGCTCCTGATAACAGCTTGGTTCTTTCGCAAGATGGGGGAGAAAATTGGGTGCAGCGGTGGATATCTGCCGGAGAGACGGAGCTTCGTCACATTGAGGTTGAAGGGCAAGCTAGTGGCGTCACGGCCATGGTTAGTTGTTGGAAGCCATGGTCGTCTGGCAATGTGGTTATTGAGTCGACGGTAGTTCCGCCGTGCGACAAATGGCCAGACTGGCACTTGCGCATACATCGCATTAGAGGGAAAGCTCTCACAGACGCGTCCTTTAGCGCGGTCGAGGGCGGGTTTGCCATCTTTTCTCCACGCAAAAAAGATGGTCGAATCATTCAGACAACAAAGGAAACAGGCGAAAATGCGCTGAATTTTGCCGAGTCACAAACTTGTGCGGTCGCCTTCGAGTCTGCAGACGCCGCTCTCGTGGTCTCAGATGCTGGGGCAAGTGGGATAGTCGACTTTACACCATCCGCAAGTGGTACAACAATCCGTGGCGACGTTATGCGTCCGGATCCAAACACCAACATTATGACTACAAAGACAATGATACCAAACATTCGACATGAGAGATCTTCATGTATGTCTAGCGAATGCATTATTGCATCAGGTATCTTTGCAGTTGCTGGCAAAACTAAGAGCACAGAGATAAAAGCTCGGTGGCTAAGGCGGCCAAGTATTTTATTCACGGAAGAGGGAAATATCGTGTTATCCTAGTACAAACAATACTTCAAATAGGTAAAATATAGAATAAGAGTTGATTGGAGATCGGTATCAGTAAACCAAGTCACCAATTTCATCGCCATATTGAACGAGATGAGGAGGCTGGTTGGGCGCGCTCATTTCTGCTGTTTACCCCAGCTAACTAAGTTACCGCGTCAAGTGGCTTTATTGGCGGCCCTGATTCGGCCACTTATTAAATTTTTTCAATAAAATTCGGCATTTCCCATCGAAGAAGGTCGAGGAAGGCTAGACTCGTCGGCAGTTCAGACATGAGTGCGGGGAATCCATGTATCCCCATATCCGGAGGGCGGAGGCGGCATCGGAGGTTGGGCCGCAGCGAGGAAGAGCGCAGCTGCGGTGGAGGCTGGCACTACTGGATGTGACGTTGACAACTTCAAAGATGCATAGTATCGCCAGTTGTTTTAAACAGAAAATATGTAATACAAATAGTCTGCAATTGCACAGCGGCAAAATTCGCCTTGCCTCATTTAAACAACAGCAATGCATCACAAACCCCTCTTCTACTGCGCCTTTGGCGCCTTATTGTCAGTTTCCAATGCCAATATATACTATGTCGATTGCTCTACACCTTCAGCCGGCTCTGGCACACTTCAAAACCCATGGAACAGTCTTGCACAAGTCAATGTGCCCACTTTTCAAGCCGGCGACGTGATTGCCTTTAAATCAGGTACCCAGTGCAATGGTGTCTTGTCTCCTAAGGGAGTTGGGACTGTCAATGCCGTGATCCAGATCACCAAGTACTCGTCAGGCGACAGTGAAGCCAATCCCGTCATCAATGGTGCCGGAGCGAAAGCTGCTGTTACCCTCACAAACCAAGATTACTGGAGGATTTCAAACCTCACGGTGACAAATCCGGCAGGACAGCTCGCAGCGCGTCAAGGCATTCACGTTACGGCTAGTGATGGCAAAACCCATACGAGCATCACCATTGATTCCAACGTTGTTCATCACGTTGCCGGCCAGACGAACAAAAACCCACCTCATGACAAGGATTTCATCTTGTCCTGTGGCATTCTGGTGGATGTTTCCAACACTGGAAGCCGCTACGACAACGTCCTCGTCAGCGGAAACGACGTGTCGGACTGTGGCGGCGGCGGCATCAAAGTGCGCGTCGGGGAGATGAGCAATTTGGGCACCAAAGCACACGTTACTAAGAATGACATTCGAGCGTGTGGCGGCGATGGCATTCTCATTTCTTACAGCAACGAGCCTCTCATCGACTACAACACGGCGGCCGATCTGGGTACTGGCGCGTATCCTTGGACAGGCGGCAACTTTGCGGGCATGTGGGTGCTTGGGGACCACAATCCCACCATCCGCCACAACGTCGTCTACGGCAGCATCATGTCTGCGTTTGACAGCGAGGCTTTTGACTGCGACTGGGGCAACACCGGCAACTGCACCGTCGAGTACAACTTTAGCCGCGACAATGCCGGCGGCGCGTTTCTCAACTGCGACGGCTGCGGAACATCTGGCGGCGCAGACCAGATTGTACGGTACAACATCTTCCAAAATGACTGTCGCATCTACAGCAATGGTAATAAGCCGACGCTATATTTCTACCAGAATGTGCTCTACTGCGACAAGGAAAACTTTAACCTGACTCTGCCCACCAATACGCATTTTATCAATAACATCATTGTTGGGAACGGCAAGTCCACACTTCCGTCTCGCAGTGGGATTCGTTGGAGCTGGAACGTCTTTCAGAATGTCAACCGTCCAACAGATAATGGCATCGCAGGAGACCCTGGCTTTGTGAATCCAGGATCGGGCGGCGGTACTTTGGAGTCGGCTGCGGGCTACCGCCTCAAGTCGAGCTCCCCGGCGCTCCGCAATGGCCAGATTATCTTGGACAGCGGCGGAAGGGACTTTTACGGAAATACCGTGTCTCAGTCATCAAAGCCAAACAGAGGCGCATATAATGGCATGGGTATTTGATGGATCCGAAATTTTCTTTATATATCGAATAGATTGTGTTTCTTGGAAATCTTGTAAACTCATGTCACCCGTATCCGTATACTTGAACTAAGCGGAGCCTGGCTGACCGCGCACCCGTCGCCCATGTTCTCGCGCTTTGGATTCTAGCTTTCGCAGCTCAGTCATGAAGTCAAATTCAACTTCGACTTCTGCATCTGGCTCTAGCCCGGTATTCTCATGCGCACGTCCTTCTGCGCTCGCACCTTGTGGCACTGAGTGGCTCGCCGTGAGTAGGCTTCGGTTCAGCTCCACTGGCGATTCTTGGTCCAAAAAGTTCATGCCAAAGACGCTCCCACCACTAGACGGAGATGTAGAAAACTGCTGCAACATGGCCGAAAATTCGACCATATTCATCATAGGCTGCTCACTGGGGGGCGTTGGATCAGCTCCAGAGGCGCTGGTTGGCGCCAGAGCTTTCTCTGAGCTGTCCTCCGCAGTTTCCTTTCTACGCAGGAGCTCTTTTCGTAATCTTGATGCGGGAGCTTCACAATTCGAGCTGTCTTCGTCGTGATTGACTTCAGCGCATGTCCTGCTGGCAACTTGCGACAGGACTGCGATAAGTGACGAGACCGTCTCCGAGACTCTTGTAGCCTTCCATCCTACAGAACCATGTCAGTCCACAATTTCGTCACTAAAACGACTTCCTATTCTAACTTACTAAGCAGTGTGTTGCAAGCAATGTATATGCAAAGAGCGAATTGATGGGGCGGGATGCCGCTGCTAGCGTCCAAGAAGCGACGGGCAATTCGATCAATCTTAATCGCGGCCACGACGCACGCTTCTTTTGAAGCACCAGAGACGAGAGACGACAGCCAGGCGCGAGCTTGCCTGGGTGGCTGCGCAAGTCGGCTATGAAGTGTTATAATTGCGGCATTGTGCGTCATGTGTGCAATTGTTAGATTTGGGTCAATGTAGCCATCCACGACCCGCACCTCTCGCCAACGGTGCGTTAAGCAGAGCTCCCATCTTGATCGGATTAGTAATCACATTCAAGCAAACCGTTTAGGAGCCATGTACTTACTGAAGAAGTCGTGAATCAAGCTGACGGAATTTGTGCAGCCAACCTGACAGCTGTCCTGAGCTGTTCGGCTCCAGGGGATGCCGCTCGTGAAACTTTGTGACCAAATACAGCGACTCGGTGGCTTCGATTGTATAGGCTAAGCCACCAATACCCGTAGGTCCCTCAGAGTCATTGTAGACAGGTGGGAAAGGTGCATCGTCAGTTTCATCACCAGCCTCCATATTATCTTGTGTCTGATCGTGAATTTTGAAGAACGACGTTTCAACACACTGATCAAGCTCCCACATACAGCCATCACATGGAAGCCTTCGCTGGATGCTTTTGCTAGAGATGTTTGGGTTTGATCTGCTCGCTTGTCAGCGTATGGTCGTAAAAGAATCCGGTGTTGCATCCTACCCTGTTGTGATGCTGCAAAATCTGTCCAACAAAAACGCTCCCCAAAACACGCGACGGCGTTCTTCGACCTCTATCCATGCAGTTGGTGGTTCAAGCTGCTCCATCGGTTGCGTGAAGAATGTAGCCAATGAATGGTCCTCTCTTTTCTCTTCCGCGTTGAGCTGTAGTGCTTCTATCTTGCGACAGATTATGGAGACTAGGGACCACGGCGAGCGACTCAATCCTCTCCTGATGGTGTCGAATGCAACAAGGATAAGCGCCTGTATCGCCTCTTTCGAGCTGCTTTCTATTGCAGAGATGATGATATCGCGGCGTAACTGCGAGAGATGCTCGCTCGTTGTCTCCGTCTCCGCAGAATTATTTACGTACGGCACGGCCATGGAAGTAATTGCCTGCATTATCAGAGTGATACCATCTGTTCGGTTTGCTTCGCGGGCTCTGTTCAAAAATGTCGCTGGATGCAAGACTGGTATCCAGGGGTGTATCAACTTGAAATAGACTTCCAATATCGTCTCAACAGGAGCACATTGCGTTGTAGCACCTATGGTAGTTGTTAAAACGCGCGGTCTCTTCTGCATTTGTGCTTGAGCAGTCTCCAAAGATTCTTCGGATCGTCTTTTTCTGCCACTGCTGTGCTGCCCGCGATCTGTGTCTCTGGTCTCTGCCTCTCTAGCTGAGCATGCAGCCTCTGATAGTGCCTGTCTTACCCTGTCGGTTGAAGAAGCAAGATCCTTGGACATGAACTCTTGAAGGCCAGCATTCGGTTTAGAGAAGTCTTGGACCCTCATGAACTGCTGCATCAAAATGCTCTGGCCGAGAAACATATGTTCGACTGCATCTGCAACACCTCGTTAGCCATGAGGCTAGAGCAGCATGTTTCGCACTCACCAATTCGCTGGTTCAAACGCTCTATGACGCCAAATTTGACACCACCTTTCGAACGTTTGTCTTCATAAACACAATCGGCTCCTAGTAATTGACAAAAGGTCAGCGTACCAAATACCGTCCACTTAAAGTTTCACAACTTACCCGATTTAAGACACTGAGTGCATGGCTGCCCCCTAGAGCATTTTGCTTTCTTCTTCCGACACAGCTGACACCTGTAGACGAGTAGTGAATATGGCGGCAACCGAAGACGGCTACGGTTTGCACTTACGCTGGTGTCTCGTCCGAAGCAGCGCCTGCGACGCCCTGGCTCTCAGTAACTTCTCCCCAATCCATATCACCAACATGAGATTCGGGCTCGGCAGACAACGACATTACTGTGTGCGAGTAGTCTACGCGACACGTCAATGGCCAGCTGTGGTTTCGATGATGTTAGGAGGTTGAAATGGGCCCGCTTCAAATTATCAAACAGTTTGTTCAATGGGGAGGGAGCACCATGCCTGCTACCACTGTATGTGGCGCCCTTCCCCAGCTTCTGGGGATAGTCGCTCCAAGCCACAACATGCAGCTGAGGGAAGACCCCCACCGTTAGTGCCATGCGGAGAATGGACTCGGCACTTCGGCAAATGAAACAATGGAGGGCCGTTGCGGCATGAAGTTGGAGAACAATATCGAAGCGGGTTAAAGCCTCGTACCATGTCTCAACCCATCACTGTCTTAGATTTTGATCATCACCATCGGAATCATCCTGTATCATAGATTGGTTGACTATAAGTTTGAAGGAAGGGTCATTGCACCTTGTCGTGTAATGAGTTGATGAATCTTCGACCACAGACAGCACCGTTGCAACAAATTTTATATTATTTCTTCTTACTGAAGCTCTAGAAACGTACAGTCCTAGCTTCTGTTGTGAGACTCTTAATGATAACTGCGGAAAACAATTTTAGATCCGGCTGATTCTGGCGCGGAGCCGCTACCCTATACATTCCTCATCTAAAGAGAGCAACCGCAAGGGCAGGCTGGGTCAGCATGCCACGCCTAATTTCTGGTCCAAGAATATCGCCAAGAAATCGTTCCTCGAAAGCCGATAAATAGTTCTTATTTGTGGCCGAATGGGCACACAAGTTTGGAGATCGGGGTTGATGGGGGGGAAGGGGACAAGCTGTGAGCTGAACACCAACAGGTGAGGCTGTGGACACGCTAGACAACGGCGCAATTGTCCATCTAACAACCCCACAGCGGCCGCAACAATAAAACACGACAACTCCAGAGCCTTGGTCCCCAAGCACCCCCGAAGTGCCGTGCGGTTCAATTCATCCAGCCTCAGAGTTCCCAAGCAGCGCCATTTCCCACAGCCACGACCATGGCTAGCTCCTTGGACGGGCCGCTTCCATCGCGGGGCAAACCGTTCGCCTTCAACCTTTCCGCAGACTCATCCGACGTTGACGACGACGCCCCGCTGCCGTTCCCCGAGGCGCTCCCTCGATCCGACTTTATCACACCCGAGTTCGATCCCGCCGCGTACCTCTCGGCGCTACCACACCGCCACCAGACGCTGGAGGACTTGCGCTCCGACTTGCGCGACCGCAGCGCCGCCATAAGCAGCGAGCTGCTCGAGCTCGTCAACGCCAACTCGACGACGTTTCTGTCTTTGGGCACAGACCTCCGCGGCGGCGACGACAAGGTCGAAGATGTACGCGTGTCGCTGCTCGGTTTTCGCCGCGCCGTGGAAGACGTCAAGGCCAAGGTGGTGACGCGGCGGGCAGAGACGGACGAGCTCACAACGGAGCTGCGCAATGTGCGTAGAGACATCGAGGCCGGACGAAAAATGGTCGAAGTTACAGAGCGCTTGTCGTCGTTGGAGGAGAGGCTCGCGCTGAGCAGCCTGCCCAAGGCCAAGGACGGAGAGGACTATACCGACTCGGACGACGACAGCGAAGAGGAAGACGAAGACGAGGACGAACAAATACAAGGGCTGGTGGGGAGCTCGCCAAATGTGCTGCTGACATTGGCGCAGGATTACAACACTGCTGAGCTGCTGCTGCGTTCGCTCCCGGAGCTACCCTTCGCAGCAAAGATGGAGACCCGTTTGATCAAGTGCCGGAAAACATTGCTGCTGGATCTCAGCAACGCGCTAAAAGAAAGCCGAAAAGCTGGTGCCCCGGCACAAGGCAGAGTTTTGAAATATCTGGCCATATATAGAATACTGGGAGCACAGGACGACGCTGTTAGAGCTCTCAAGGCAAAATAGATACCGATTACCAACTCAGCAGACCACATTCGCTCATTAAACAAGACGGGTGCATGTCAATCGCTTATGCTGTTTATTCAGTAGTTAAGATATTGTACAGGTAATACACAGGGCCTCCTTCTGAACTTTTTACATGGGGCCAGATAATTGTTCAGGAGTGACCGCCTCTCCCTCGTTGGTAAACTTGCCACTCAAGCTGAGGGCAGGCCCATTGGTTGTGCTCAGAACCACGTCGTGAACCTCCTTGTGCGACTCTTCCGAGATCTCGGCGCACTCGAGCTTAATCTTGGCCAGAATGGCCGAAACGTTGGCCTTGAGCTGCTCCGGAGTGTGATTGAGCTGACCGACGGCCAGACGGATGACGCCCATGCGCTCACGATAGTCAGCGGAGCCGGCACTGTCGCGGATCGACTTGGCGACGTCGCTGACAATGGTCTTCATGCGCGCTGAGGGCATCAGACCCTTGGGACCCAGTATGCGACCGAGACCGGCCTTTTGCAGGGCCTTCTCGCTGTCCTCGTGGCACAGAAGACGGTCGAAGTTGATGTTCTCCTTGCGAATGTCTTCGAAAAGGGACTGTTCGCCGACGGCGACTGCGCCGGCGGCGGCAGCGGCCGAGGCGATCTCACTGCCCTCCTTGCAGATGACGGCGATTCTCCAGTCCGTGCCGACGGCGTGTGGCAGACGCAGGCTGCTCTTGATGACGGGTCCGCTGCGAGCGGTTTTCAGGCTGATGGCGAGATCGTATTTGATGGAGGATGGAGGCTGACCGACTTCGTATGCGCGGAGAATTCTATATGCGAGTTAGTCGCCTCGAGTTCAGAGCCAGGGAAGCTGTCGCGTGACGCATTGGCTGCGGAGCTAGGTCGTACCTCATGGCCTCGACGAGGGAGAATCTGGGAAAGTCGGTCTTGTCAAAGTTATGGCGACGAAAGTCCTTGGAAACTGGTTTCTTCTTGGGGGCCTTTTTGACTCGGACGACGGAGGCCTGGCGGCTTTGCACCAAGGCGGCTGGGGCCAGGAATCGCGGCACCATTGATACCGTTGGACGTGCAGCCTGGGAAAGGCTCAGCCTAGCCATGGAGGCCAGGCATTTGTCGACGGGAGCCATGCTGTATCGTGTGTCGTGTGCGTGGTTGATTCGCGAGCTAGTCGCAGCTCCTGTCGCAAAAAGGACATGGCATCTCGAAAAATTATCTGTGCCTGGGAACTTAGGCGCCAAAGTTGTTATCGATAGCCGCAAGGCGGAGATGAGCAGAAGGAAGAAAATATTACAATTCAGTGCAGAGATAAATTGGTAGCAAAGAGTTTTCTTAAAATATAATTACTGTTGCTCCCATTTCTTTTTTCAGACATTTTTTTCTAGTTTTGGTAGCATGTGTTGACGCCTCTGTTGACAAAAAGAGGATCGTGTGGCTGGTGGCGAGTTGGGCTTACACGGGGATCGGGCGCATGCCGCTGGCGATAATAGTTACAATTACCACTAGAATAATGCAGTTTTACAGAAGAAAAGACGTTATTCATGGAAATCATCTAATTTATAAGAGATGGTATTTTGCTAGAAGATTTCTCGCAACACCTAGTACAACAGCAATCTGCCCTAAAGGCACGAGAGCATCTCAATACTGAGAGCGAGGGAGCTGGTATAGCAAACTTGAAGCAAAATGAGTTTATACCATTTGAATATTGTGCCTAGTCTGTCTCGTCCACCTTGTCTAGAACTTATTCAGAAATGGTAGTGGCTGAACAGCGACGCACGCCAGATTTCGGATAGATCGCTGAGTAGAGCAGGTATTTAAACAGAGGCTCTGCCATTCAAGTGATGATAAGCACTTTACCATGTTCTATATTTCCTCAAAATAATAAACCCCAACATCATCTGCCTGCGAGGGTTTGTCTTTCCATCTTCGGCTCTGACGCTGCCACCATTGGCTAGCCAAATGTGTGTTACCCCGCCAAAAAACCCCTCCATCAAGCCCCCCACCATGAACGAAAATCCAGTGACTCAAAACTTGACCTCATACCATTGAACTATACCCGATCGACTTCATTGAGCTGCGATTCATATCACAATGAAGAACGACGAGCTCCAGACTGTCGCTGCCAGCCTTGGCGGCGACTTCCGCTCCATCGAGCCCCATCTGCGCAGCGTCGACAAGCATCTGACCCTGCGAACGTACCTCGACGGCTTCGCCCTCGGCCCCAACGACACCAAGGCCTGGCAGTCTCTGCGTGCCAACAAGGCGGCTATGGGATTCATCCGCAAGAACACCCTCGCCAACCTGTCTCGCTGGTTTACCTATATTGAGCAGGTGCACCCTGAGCTCGGTGAGGAGGCCAAGGCTGCCGACGCGGCTGGCAAGGCCAAGATTGTTGCTGCTAGCAAGGCTGGTGCCAACTACAACCTCGCCCTCCAGGATGCTGACAAGGGCGTTGTCACGCGTTTCCTTCCCGAGCCTTCGTAAGCTTCGATTAGTGATGTTAGATGCAGACGAAATGCTGACCGCTGCAGTGGCTACCTCCACATCGGACACGCCAAGGCTGCCCTCCTCTCCGACTACTTTGGCCATGTCGCCTACAAGGGCCAGATGCGCCTTCGTCTCGACGATACCAACCCATCCAAGGAGAAGCAGGAGTACCAGGATGCTATTGTTGAGGATCTTGCTCTCATGGGCATCAAGCCCGACTCTCTCACCTACACCTCCGACTACTTCGACTACCTCTACGACATGTGTATCAAGCTGATCAAGATGGACAAGGCGTACGCCGACGACACCGATCAGGAGACTATGCGTGACGAGCGTATGCACGGACGCGCCTCGAAGCGCCGCGAGCGAACTGTCGAGGAGAACCTGCGCATCTTTGACGAGATGAAGAAGGGCAGCGAGGAGGGTCTCGCCAACTGCATTCGCGCCAAGCTCTCTGTTGACAACCCCAACAAGGCCATGCGTGACCCCGTCATCTACCGCTGCAACGTTGAGCAGCCTCACCACCGCACCGGCCGCAAGTGGAACATGTACCCCATGTACGATTTCGCCTGCCCCGTCGTCGACAGCCACGAGGGTGTCACCCACGCTCTCCGCTCTACCGAGTACACCGACCGCAACCCCCAGTACCAGTGGTTCATTGATACCCTTAGCCTCCGCCAGGTCCACATGTGGGATTTCTCTCGCCTCAACTTCATCAAGACCTTCCTCTCCAAGCGTAAGCTTGCTAAGCTCGTCGACAGCGGCAAGGTCTGGGGCTGGGACGACCCTCGCATGCCCACCATCCGTGGTGTCCGCCGTCGTGGTATGACTGTTGCTGCTCTCCGTGACTTTATCATCAAGCAGGGTCCTAGCCGTAACATTGTCTCCATGGACTGGACCACTTTCTGGGCTGCCAACAAGAAGGAGATCGACCCTATTGCTCCCCGCCACACTGCCCTGCTCAAGAAGGATCTCGTCAAGGTTGATCTTTCTGGCTCCGAGACCCCCTCTGGCGTCGTTGCCGAGGACCGTCCCAAGCACCCCAAGAACCCCGATGTCGGCACTAAGCAGGTTTACTTTTCTCCCCAGATCTACCTTGACCAAGCCGATGCCAAGAGCTTCAAGTCTGGCGAGGAGATTACCCTCATGGGCTGGGGTAACGCATTTGTCCGCGATGTTCCCGCTACTGACCCTATTCCCAGCCTGAAGCTGGAACTCAACTTGAAGGGTGACTTCAAGAGCACTGAGAAGAAGGTCACCTGGCTCTCTGCTCAGGGCTTCGATCTCGTTCCCGCCGAGCTGTGGGAGTTTGACTACCTCATCACGAAGGATAAGCTTGAGGAGGAGGACAACCTCGAGGACTTCCTGAACCCCAACACGGCCAGCATGGAGGAGGCTGTCTGCGACGCTGGTGTTGGCAAGCTCAAGAAGGATGATATCATCCAGCTTGAGCGCCGCGGTTTCTTCCGCGTTGACAAGGGCCTAGGCGACTGGGCTGAGGGTGATGCTGGAGAGAAGGGACCCCGCGTTGTGCTGTTTGGCATTCCTACCGGCAAGGGCGGCAAATAAATTACCAAAAGTAGCAAATTTGCATATACATGAATACAATGACTTGATAAGATGAAGTTTATTTACATTGTGTTTCGTGAAAATGCTATTTACATTCTAGCTTCGTCCAAGCTTGCGAGCAATCTACTTTACGGTAGGCAAGTGAGAATGCTCTTGAGCTTGTTGAGCACAATCTGCTGTTTAGCCACATCATTGCTGGTGGTCTTGTCTGACGCATCACCAATGCTGACTGAGACGTAACAGCCCTGTTGGCCATGCACATGATGCTCCGTGGGCAACCTGTCGGTGCCACACCACTGCACATCCTTGGGCGAAAAGGTGCCCGGGTTGATGCGGCTTAGGACATACTTGAAAGAGGCGGCGTCGGGGCAGCGATCGTCCACATCCGGGAAGTTGACGTTGAGGAAGATGTCGTCCGGCAGGTAGGGCTTGCCGGAGGCGACGACGACGTTGGTCAGGTTGGCGGCGAGCTGGGCGTAAACCTCACTGACCTTGGGCACGGGGGACGTGTCCCACCGCAGGCGGCCGTGGTCGGCGCCGGAGAAGGCGAGGGCGGGGATGCGCGCCGTGTGAGCGGCGTACGAGGCCGCGCCGACGGTGCCGGAGAAGGGCACGGCCAGCCAGATGTTGGTGCCGACGTTGGGGCCCGTCACGGCCAGCTCGGGCGCGGCGCCGTTCCACAGCTGCGGGCCAAAGGTGTCGATGCCGTACTTGATGGCCGTGACGGGGAACGAGTTGACCCAGTTGAGATCCAGGCGTGTTGCGTTGTGGCCGACCGGACCAGAGTTGGGCGGGCACGAGTCGTACTCGCAGGCGGCCTTGCGGTCGGTGGGCTTTTCGTCGCGAGATGCTGCAGGAGAAAAATGTAAGCGATGGAGTGTCATTGTTTGGAGTGTAAGCAAGGGGAGGGGGAGAAAAACGTACAGCTACCAGACTTGTCTTCGGCAGGGCACGAGAGCACCACATCGTGGCCAGAGGCGCGCAGGGCGTCCTCGAAGGAACGCGTGTAGAGCTCGGCCCAGCCGTCGTCGTTGCCCTGGACAATGCGAATGCCTTGCACGGCGATAGCCTGCAGAACAGCAAGAGCGACGGCAGTCTTCATGATTTGCGGATTGGTGAATTTGGTCACGGAGGAGAGAGTTTGGACGGAAAGGGTTGTCGATCGCTTTTGCTAGTTTCGCGCCAGGGCACTGGGTGTGTCACGGCGATCTCAAAAGCAACACACGAGACAAGAGGAACACGACAGGAGGGACATGCGTATTTAAGCCATTTGCTAGTTGCGCTTGTCAAATAGAGAGCTGACAGGCATTCCACTTTATTTTGCTGGCCGCATCTTCAGGAACCGCGCAGTTGCCGAGCGGCGGCCGCTTGTAAGCTGACCACATGGCTCGGCCGCGCCCGCCATGGAAAACGTGCCCATTGCGGGATCGTCGTCCAAGCACGCCGCAGCACCCCCTCATCACCTGAAAATAGAGGGTCAATGCCTTTAGTTAGTGCGTGCGGCGGCGACTCCAGCCCATCGGTACTATGGCATGTGGGTAACAAACTCCAACGCCAGTGCGTGACAAAGCCACCGATAACAATATGATGATGAGTTGAATGAATTTGTTTATCTCACCTGGTTGGCTAAATGCTTTTAGTTTGTTTACTTGACTTTTCTCAATTCCTATATCTCCGCAGACAAGCCTTCGTGGCAGTGGCTTTTGCCCGCCCCCCTGGGCGGCCATCGATTTACCACAAGGAATCGCGCATCTTTCTCCGCTGGACCCCCTTGGTGGCGTCTCTGATCTGGGGCGCGGGAATCCTTATTGTGTTCTTGTCCTAGCAATGCTCCGCGGATGCAGCAAACAGAACAGCTGAGGTAACTAATTAATCAGAGCTCAGACTGGTGACTTTCCTTTCAAGACGAGAAAAAAAATCCTAAACGCAAATTTTAAATGGCATATCTTTTATCGATCTGCATATAGGGGACTCTGAGGGGAGACCTCAGCTTTCTCAAATGACGACTGGGTACACTGGAAGCTTGGCAGTTGAAACCCCTGCAGCACCGGAAGCCAGCGACATTTTGGGCAACTCCTCCGTGTTTATATCATTCAGTCGTGTATTTGGGTCCAAGATGACAAAGTCCGGAGCTCGCTGAGTGTCGCATGCATGACGGCACGTGTAGACTGGCTGATTGCTTTCTGGGGAATCTGCGGCGCAGTCACCCAGCATTACACAAATGAAGATCAGGCGCTCTCGTATCCAAATTCAGAGCTTGCGCCGCCCGCTTTCGTGCGATCAACGTATTGACATGCGCCGATTTTATAGATTCATTACAAAGTTTTGCTTAGTTATTATTGTATTTTAATGACTAGAATTACTACACCTATTCACCGCCACGGCCGCGCATGGGTGGAAATCTGCCGTCTTCAAGCAAAGGAGCAATGTACGAAGACTCTGGGTTAAAATCGGTCGATGAAAAAAAGAACCGTACCGTTACCATTCCTAAATCGTTCTTCAATTCTCAAGTAACTGTGGTTGCTGTACTTCAGAGCTTCGCTACTGTCATGTTCAGCTTTGGGAGGGTAGGAAATTGCACTGACAGGCAAACAGTTAGTCTCCACGGCAATCACTTTCTGATTTCTTCTATATAAATATCTATTACATCAAGTCAGCTGCGTCGTGTGCACAATTGATCAACATTGAGCGAGGTTGACGAAAGATTGGCCTTCAAGTCGATGCTGGGAATCGGGAGGAGAATAAAATAGCAAAATTCTGTTTTTAAAAAGTGAAATAGCTCAAACCCATAAAGCCATAAGAATTTTGCTTGACCAGAGAAAAACTGTATTATATGACCAACACATCCTATAATATTCGCATATGCGCATCTTCCGTGTTTTTATGCTACCCAGGCTTGCCAAGGACATATATTCAGACAAGGGTGACGAAAGAGAAATAGAAACTTCTAGATCATTCAGGACTTCTCAAAATTCTCCAAAACAAATGGTGGTATAGAAACCAAGCTTATAGTATGACTGTTGCGCCTTACTATTGGGCGAGTTGGCGCTGCCAGAACGCCATCAACACCTATCAACATGCAGTGCCACATCAAAAGGCCGTCCAATCGGCCGCCATCTGGTTCGCACCGCTGTTCGCAAAGCATTTTTCTTCAAGTGCCTCATGCAGAGATGCCCAAATTTTGACGAGTTAGGAATAGTAAGGGGGTTTGGAAATGAGACATGTCAGTCGTTGTGGTGCTGATGCCTTCAAATCTGCCTGCAAATGCCCCTTTTGGCTTGCACCGTCTTTAGCTAAACCCGTAAGAGCCTTTCTCAGCTGCGCTTGCCTTTCAGGATGCCTTCTGCGTTGTCGTATCTGCCTGACATCAGTGTTTCGTGTGCCTGATGGACTGCGATACATAAAGACAGCAATTCCTCTTGTGTACAAACCGACAGGGGAACAGACAATTTTGATCTTGTAAAACAGAAACTGATATTCATTCTCAATCACAAATGCTGGTACGATGACTTCATCTGAAGAGAAGGAACGGCAACTAGCCTGCCTCTCATTTCTCTATGAAGCCATCAATGAGACTTGCCGCTCTGGTGATGCCATCGCTCACCATTCCGAGCCTGCAGGGCTGGAAGAAAACTTGTTGCCTACAGAAATCTTTTTGTGCAAGCTTGCTCAGATTTGCGACTCGCAAAAGGGCGGTGACACTATTACGGCCGTGGTCTGTCTCAAAGGCGCGCCCAAGGGCCGGAATACATTATCTGTTCGAATAACAGATGTGAATCCGATTTGGATGATTGCAAAGTTTTCCTACACGATCTGCTCAACTATGTTGTTGACAACCCGAGCGAGCTACAATCCAAACCACTCACCAAGAAAGTACTATGGCACGTGCTGGAGTTTAACATTGGCAGAGTTGGACTCTATCTCAAAGCGCTGTCCGATACGCTCGCATGCTGTATTGAAGACTGTGAGGGGCCTGGAAACGGTCGATGTGAGTAGCTGGAGAAAATGATGCCCGGCGCCGAAAATTGACATGCAACGTAGCTTCGACTGATCTGCAGCTTCTACTCGCTATCGAAGAGCGATACCGATTTCCAATCGACATGAACAGCACCGAAAATAGCAGGTCCCTATGTAAGTCCGCCATTCGACCCGTCCTACCGCGACTTAAGCTCACTGTCTTATAGTTCTGAGCAACTGCAGCGATCTGATCAGCATCATTCAGGATGCCAAGGCCAAGGGTTTGGCGCAGATTCTGGACAACCGCGCCAGAATGCCCGACGACCGCAACTGGTGCCAGCTACAACACCTCTTCGGTCGTCTGCACTCGTACCGTCAGGCGGCCGACACCATTGTCGGGGCATCGAAGCGTCGACGGGAGCTATTTGACAACTACCGAGTGGAATTCGTGTCTTCCGCTTCGCAGGCCTGCAGCCTGGTGCCACGCAACCTGAAGCTCCCTCAGCTCATGCGCGAGGCTTTCCCCGACGGCAATGTTGCTTCCGTCGCCGCCGACATTGCGGACCTGGAGCAGTGCGGGCTCAGCGGATTCATCGCGACGCTGCAGCACCGTCACCGCAACAAGACGGCCGTCCACTGCGAGGCGCAGCTGCACGGCTACCTCCACGAGCAGGGCAAGACCTCACCCGCGCATTTCGTCGACGACACGTGCTTCATCGCCCACGAGCGGGCCGCCGAGCAAGCTGTGCCACGTCTACTTTCGCGCGCTGTGCGGCAACTTCCGCGTCCGGGCGCCGCATCTCAACATTTACTGCAAGTGGCGCCTCCCGGACATCATTAGCGACGACGGGGAGCGCGACGAGATCCTGCGGAACATGGTTGAGCAGATGCAGGACGACACCGTGTCGCTGCTGCGCGAGAAGCGTGCGCTGTGGCGGCGCAACGACTCGCGCACGGATTCGTACGCTGGTTTTCAGTCCGTCCTGGCGGAGTCATCGATGGATTCTGGCAGCGGAGGGGGTGTCAGGCTCGCGTTGGGCTCTGCGGCGAGCGTCCGCTCGCAGACGCAGACGGCTGCAGACATGCCACCCCTGGCGACTTATGACAGGCCAAGCCCGTCTAGAGCATCATCTGCCGGTAGCTGGGGTTTCCTTGGGTGAGCGGCATAAGGTGGCTCTGAATTGACCGGCTCTGAATTGACCGGCTCTGAATTGACCGGCTCTGAATTGACCGGCTCTGAATTAATTAGGTCTGAATTATTTAGCTCTCTGACAGTCATTATCACAGGTTTCGAGCTTAGTTCCCATCGATTGTAGCGGTGACAAAGTTGCCGTTGTACGGAACCGGCGTTTCTTCAGAATCGGACCATTCTGCTGAGCGGCTCATGCGACGTGTGTGACTCTTGCATAATCGGTACTTTGTACTTTAGTGAGACGAAGGCATTGTGCCCTAACTCTTTCCCTCTGGATAGTTGGGCGACAAACTGCCGTGTAACTTGACATTTACGTTAGCCGCTCTTGCCCCTCGCCGTATCCTATAAGTTGGGCGCGGATTCTTCCAAGTGTGTTTGAGCTCTGCATCCTGATCAATTATGTCCATTAATAAATCATGTTTGGCTACTACACGACTCCAGACACTGGCCTCACGTATTTTCAGGAGCGACCATACGCGTACGGCCCCGGCGGTCTTCATCCTGTCAATCTCGGCGATGTCTTCAAAGACGGTCGCTACGAGGTGGTGCATAAGCTCGGCTTCGGCAAAAGCGCGACCGTTTGGCTGGCCGAAGATTTGCAGTACGTCCCTCTTGAGCCACGTTATGCGGTGACACGCATTCACATGAACGCAGGGAAGTGGCATGGGTAGCCTTGAAAATATGCAAGGCCAATGCCACCGAGTCTCAAGAGCTGGCGATGTTGGACGTGTTGCAGCAAAGCCCTGCCTCAGAGTACGTGGCCGAGCTTTATGATCACTTTTTCCATGCAGGACCAAATGGAACTCATCTGTGCATCGTTATGAGCGTTCTCGGTCCGTCGCTGAGCAATAGAATTATGGAGTGTCGCAAACATCGCAATCCTTTGACCACGCAACAAAAGCTTCAACTTGCCATGCAGCTTCTGCAAGCCCTAAACACTCTCCACAGCGCTGGTTTCTCTCACGGAGGTATTCTAAGCGCTTTTGGGTAATAACATGCAAATAGAACTTAGCTAATACGAGATTCGTTAGATCTAAGCCCTGGTGATGTCGTCTTCAACGTCGAAAATTTGCAAAAATTGAATCGGCAACAGCTCTTTGAGCTTGTGGGCGAGCCAGAAACTGCTGTACTTTCACGTGCAGACGGACTGCCTCTGGAATGTAATATGCCAAAACAGATGGTCAATTCTATGCAGTGGAAGAATTGGAATTGTCAGGGCGAAGAGAAGCTTTGTTTGGTCGACTGGGGAGAAGCGTTCCGAATCGGCTCGCCTCCGAGGAAGCTCGAGCAGACACCCGAGATTCAAGCACCAGAAACTACATTTATGGATGCATTTGATCACCGGGTTGATCTCTGGGCGGCAGGCTGCTGTGTAAGAATTTGCTTTCGTCTATGTCGAGGCACGCGCCACTAACTTGGATTACAGATTTACTTTATTCTCTTCAGTGGCAATCCGTTCGACGACTGGGGCGAAAACACCATCATTCCGCAAATGTTTGGCCTGATAGAGCCTCTGCCGGCGGAGTGGGAAGAAAAGTGGCAGGCCATTAAGAGAGAGACGAAACATCAAGAGACAGGCTGTAAGTTGCATAAAGATGCCCCCCTCGCAGTCTCAGTGCGGGCTTGCTGACGTGCCCTGAACAGGGGAGGAGGAAGAGAAGCTGCTGCGCGAGTTTGTGAAAAAAGTGCCAGCGCCTGAGTTGACGCCGCTGCTTCCCGTCATTCAGCGACTGATGCGCTTTCGACCGTCGGACAGAATTTCTGCCCGTCAGGCACTGTCCATCTTGTACGGCGCGCCTGCGTCCCCTCCCCCAGCAGGGGGGTGTGGTGATGCCGATGTAGCCATGGCAGATTCGTAGCGGCAGGATTGAGCTGCAAGGGAGCGCCTTTGAGGACAATTGATGCTGAATTTATGAGTTGAGCAGAAGGTAAAGCACGAGTAGTAATATTTGTTACAGCTCAGCCTGCTTGATAGTGGCACTTGTAGCTCCCTTACAATGTATGGCGCAGAGAAAGGTAAGCAAAGAATGGCTGATTCTTGCACTATGGCAGCTGCTATCTCTCCACCATCCATTTAACTACTGGTAGTTACAGGCTGGCTGTCAGAACTGACAGTGCACATGTAGTACTTCTTGTATAAATGTATATTAACTATTTTGGGTAATATTTTAACAGCAGCATTTGTGTGCTCTATTAAATCTAATTCCTAGTGATGCCGTCTTGAAATCTGCTTATGTATAATGTTTAAATCGAGAATGTATCTTTGGACATGTGCTTGAGCCAGAAACTGCTTACCTTCTACGTGCAGGTTAGTAGCCTCATCAAGGCCTGCTTTGATGGGTGGGTGATGCTCCGCAACCACTCGTACTGGGTGGCGGCCACCCACCCACACCTGCCCGCGTCCTCCACTCCCACTTGTACTAAAAGAAGTATAAGATCCTGTGAGAATCCCCTGCGAAGTGCCCACGGCAACTTTCCTTTTTTTCCATCTTTCACTGCAAAAACACTTCAAGTGCAAAGTCTCGGTTTGTCTTGAGAAAGACGAGGCAACAAAGGCTGTATACAAAGCTTGTACACAAGACTCTATACAAAGACTCTATACAAAGTTTACATACGCACTCTCTATACAAAGACTCTATACGAAGACTCTGTTTTGTGCAAATACTACCTGCCTTGCTTTCACGCTACTATATCGATCATATGTTTTGTGGTCGTCAGTAGGCCATCGGAAGCATAGAGACAGGACGAAGTGCAAGTGCACTTGGGGATTCTGGGAGCCTATGCACCGGTCGGTGGAAACTCAATATTGAGAAAGCAGAACCTGAGTCTTTTGCACAGGATGGACCAACTGCGTGATTTGCAGCACCATTTGATAGCCCTAGAATTTCAGGCCTATTTCTGCGAGAATGCTCTCAGCCGTCAAGCTGGGCGGATTGTTGATCGGTCAAGGGAGAGCATGGACGTTTTAGAGCGCCGCGAGATGATGAGGTAAGAAATCCGTGCCAACTTTGAGTTGCTTGAGCTGACCGAGATGCTTGTAGGTCGACAAATGAGATCATAGGAAAGATGAACGCTTTTCTTCAAGTTCTCAACGGCGAATCAGAGGAGACGCATATATACCCACTTTTGAACATCTTCGACGGACAGTTTATAGCCGATTCTCCGTCCACCGTTAGGGCAGCTAAACATGCAAGCCGTAAGTAGAGTGCATTCTCTTCTCTTTCAACATTGAACTGATCGCGGGCTAACTGTGCACACAAGAGTTTGATATGGATCGAATTTTATTACTGTCGGGTCATAGTCTTGAGGGGATCGCATGGGAACGGCGCAACAGATTTCTTGGGGCGCATGGTATCGACCATGGTAAGTCGCATCAGGTTGCTGTCTGATGCAAGGCCACATCGGTGCGAGAGCGGTATTGTTTTTGAATTTATGGGTTATGTCAAGATTTAGTATGAGAAAATTGATTTACAGCTCTGCCAGCTTTGGTAGCTGCACTTGCACCTTATTGGCCCCCCCCCCATAGTTCTGCCGCTGGCTCGGGATCGGACAGTCGCGTCACTGCGCGACTCTCATTGGCCCGAGGGAAATTTCTATTCCCTCATCTGCCATCCCTGCTGGGGCCGTTGTCATTCTTATAAGTCTGCCACTTTAACATCTTCCGACATGTTTCTTGTCTAAATTCTTCTTCCTTTTGCACTTGCTCCCTTTTTTTTGACCCTTTTATATTTCTATATCACATCTGATAAAAGCTCCGGGCCACCACTTTTGTTGACAATGAGCATTCCTGAAAGCAAAGACACACCCGAGGCGCACAATGTGCTCGAGTGCGGCGCGTCTCCGTCGCCGCCAGAGAAGAAGGTGTCTGCCTTTAAAGCTCTAGGATGGCTGGACCGGTACCTCGCGGTGTGGATCTTTCTGTCCATGGTTGTTGGCATTTTGCTCGGCAACTTTGTGCCGCACATTGGTCAATCGCTACAGCGCGGTCAGTTTGTCGACGTTTCGGTCCCCATCGGTACGTTTCCCACGAGCACCACCTCCCCCAATAGCCCCCAACTAATCAGCATTAGCAATCGGGCTTTTGGTCATGATGTACCCCATCCTGTGCAACGTCCGCTACGAGACTCTGCACATTATCCTGCGGCAAAAGACGCTGTGGAAACAGATTGGCTTCTCCGTCATCATCAACTGGATCGTCGCGCCCTTCTTCATGGTATGCCTAACAAATCCCCTCCCCGACTGCACCTCTCATCACTGACAAATGAAAGATGGCTCTTGCCTGGGCCTTTCTCCCCGACGAGGCCAACCTCCGCTCCGGGCTCATCCTTGTCGGTCTCGGGCGGTGCATCGCCATGGTGCTCATCTGGAACGGCCTCGCGGGCGGCGACGCCGAGTACTGCGCCATCCTCGTCGCCGTCAACTCCGTCCTGCAGATGGTGCTCTTTGCGCCCCTCGCCGTCTTCTTCATCCGGGTCATCAGCGGCACCACCACCACGTCCGACGGCCTGCGCGGCCTCTCCTACTCGGTCGTCGCCACCAGCGTCGGCGTCTTCCTCGGCATCCCGCTCGGCGCCGCCGTCATCACGCGTCTCGGCGTGCGGCGCATCGCCGGCGGCGACTGGTACGAGCGCGTGTTTCTGCGGTGGCTCTCGCCGTGGTCGCTCATCGGCCTGCTCTACACCATCATCGTGCTGTTTGCGTCGCAGGGCGCGCACGTGGTGCAGCAGATTGTGTCGGTGGTCCGAGTGGCCGCACCGATGATTGTCTACTTTGTGTGCATCTTCTTCTTCACGCTGTGGGTGACGAGGCGGCTCGGGTTCGGGTACCGGCTGGGCTGCACGCAGAGCTTCACGGCGGCGAGCAACAACTTTGAGCTGGCCATTGCGGTGGCGGTGGCCACGTTTGGACCGGACAGCGACGAGGCGCTGGCAGCGTCGGTAGGGCCGCTGATTGAGGTGCCGGTGTTGATTGCGCTGGTCTATCTGATCAGGTGGCTTGGCGCAAGATGGAACTGGAAGGAATAATAATGCGTGGCCACATTCACTGCCTTGCCTGTCTATAGCATAGCATTTCAATCATGTTTGTTGAATGAAGATTTCACTTTAACTTGTTTTGTTCATTAATTTGAGTAGCAATAATCGCCGTCGGCGACTGTATATCCATGTATAGATGTCGCAGTCGAGGCATCCTGCAGTAAATGCTTTGTAGATGCATGTAGCCTACGTGTGATTCCCACACGGCCGTTAATGCAAATGTCCACCTATCTCGGGTATCCCCTTCATTTCATCATGTTCACTCCGTCATATTCACCAATCACCCTGCTTCGTTGCTTTTTCCAATCCTTGGCGTGGTCCTTCCGACGCCTTTTGTTCCCTATACCCAGACTCATAATACATGTTGAAACCAAACTCCTTTTTTGTGTCGTGTTCATCCTCGCTCGTCATCTTTGTTTTCAAGCCGCATTCTTTTCCATTATTTGGAACAGCAGGGTATTCTTGACAAAACATTCGCATTCCGAATCCTCGCATCCTAGACTGGCCTTGACAGCGTGCTTGTTGACAGGCGCACCGCCCTGCATTTCGGCAATGATTTGGGCGGCCGTGTTGCAGGACATGACGAGCGGCGAACCTGATCCGGTTTGCGCTTGCGGTGTGACGTGTTTGTGGTGATGATGGTGGCTGTAGTACTGGCTGTGGACGGGTGTGCCTGGCATGGTGCTGGGTCCCGCGCTGGGCGGGCTCTGCGCTGCGACAGTGGACTCGCTCGGCGTCGTGGCCGAAGCAGGGCCGCTTCCGCCGCAATGATCGCTGATGCTGGCATCCGCAAGCACGGCTAAGCGGTCAATGCCGCCGTCGCTGTGGTACTGGGCATGGTGTGGTTGGAATGTCGGCGTCGTCGTGGCCACCATGGTAGGAGTGTGGGTGGGAGGAGGAGGAGGAGGTGCGGCGGTCGTGTAGCCGGGGCTCGGGGCGGAAGGAAAGCCCTGAAGGCCGGTGCTGTGCAGAATCTCGTCGTCGCGAGCGATGCCCGTCTCGAACATGGCGAGAAACTTGTCGACCTCGTCGTTGCCCACGCCGCGGCGGGCGAGCAGCAGGCGCAGGCGCGAGTTCTCAATGGAGA